>CM048050.1:22795466-22895466 GCA_026259375.1 Verasper variegatus
CACTGCGTCTTCTGTCGGGGAGGACGCAGCGCTGCGGCCCGGCGCCATGTTTGGGGGAGGAGGAGGAGGAGGAGGAGGAGGAAGTGCCTGGAGAGAAGAGGCGGGAGATACACACACACACACACACACACACACACACACACACACACTAAAAACACGCACACATACAGGGTGACGGGAAATAGGAGTTTTGGATTCAGACAGAAAGAAAGAATCAAACAAACAATAATATAAAATAAGTTCAATATTAAAATGTATTTAACAAATCATTTAAAAAATCTGTATAATTTACTGAATTTAATCGAGTCTCTGCTGAAAGTTTTTATCAATTAATTTGTGAATGAATTTTAAATATTGTTTGTTGTTTTGTGTTTATGAACATGAAGTTTCCTTTAATTTGTAGTTTAGGTTCCATTGTTAAACTGTAGAAAGATGGCGACTCGTCTCGACTTCAACATGAAGCTAAAATATCTCCGATACGAACACTGCCCTCTTGTGGTGATGATTTACAGGTTCCACCTATAAACACTCAACCAATCATGAGTCAGTCTCAGCTGTCAATCATGACGTCTCAGCCTGTTTTTATATCATCAAAATAACAAATGAAAACCAAACTGATCAGAAACATCGGTGAGGTGAGAACGAGCTTTCATGTCCCATCTGCTAACACGGATGAGATCTTGATCTTTCACGGACCTGAAGAGTCTCAACAGATCAATACAATTAATTTGAACAAAGCTGAAGTCATCACATGTTCATGAATCTGTTTGTCAAACTTTCCTGACCCTGGAACTCACATCTGTCAGCAGGGCTTTTATTTTGACAGTTGTAACAGGAAGTGATGAGTGTGTCCTGACTGTGGTCGACTACGTCACCGCCGCAATTTAACTTCAGTCCATAATTAGTGAGAAACAGGATCCAGGCTGGAGGCCAAGTCCCACCGAACATAAAGAACCGAAAGAACCGAGAGCGAGTGCTGCTGTCCCAGACCTGTGTGTGCGTGTGCGTGTGCGTGTGCGTGTGCGTGTGCGTGTGCGTGTGAGTGTGAGTGTGTGTGAGTCAGAGAGAGAGAACATCTGGGAGAGAGAGGTTACTCTAGTTCAAATCAGTTCCAAGGAGGGGGGGGGGTGAGGAAGAGGAGGGGGAATGGTGCACACACACACGCACACACACACCCACAACACTCTCACACACACACTTCCTGCACATGAGGGTGTGTTTCCGAACATTACAGAACACAGGGTTCCTCAGAGGAAGAATGGAGGGATGAGAGAAAATAACAGAAGGAAGACGAGAGAGAAAACCGAGGGAAAGACAAATATATATATATATATATATATATATACATACATATATATATATATATATATGTATGTATGTTGAATATGAGAAAAAGAACAGAACAGACAAGAAGAGAAAAAAGAATAAGAAAAGTAGAAGCTCGGTGAACAAGTGAAGAAAGAAAAGATTCTGGAAGTTTTTTTATTTCTATGAAACAAATATACAAATATATTATTAAACATAGATAAATTAAACAGATTCATTTTCTCTGTTGATGAAAAATAAGAAAAGTCAATCTGACGTTTCTTATCTCAACACTAGAGGGCGCCGTTTACCCATGAAATACATGGGGTGTTGATTTAGGTTACTGTGTGTGTGTGTGTGTGTGTGTGTGTGTGTGTGTGTGTGTGTGTGTGTGTGTGTGTGTGTGTGTGTGTGTTTTATTGTAAAATAGATTAAAACCTTCATTGTTTTGTTTGTTGTTTGTTGATTTAAATAATAAATGAATAATAATATACTAAAATATATATGTATAAATTCCTGTCTCATCTCAGACACTGTTTGTTTATATCTATTTTATAATTGAAATAGAATATAATTATATAAGAATAATAGAGTAAAGGAAACATTAGATATATATATTATTTTATCCAGAGCTTTAGTCCACATCTCTTCTTCCTCAGTGATGATTCATGAACTGTTCTGACCTCACATGTGAAATATTCACAATATGTAGTGTTCTATGTTTTCCTCCTAATGAAATGTTAACATTATATATGTGTGTGTGTATTTACCATGGTTGTTGAATGTAAATCTTGCAGCACATCATATAACTGTCCATCTTCACTGTCTTCATGTTTTATGATCTCCAGTCTGGAGTATTCGGGGCAAATGTTTCAGCGTAAAGACTTTGACCTGACGCAGAGTCGAGTTCCACAGTCAACAAAGTCTTAAAGCTGAAAACAGGAGCTTCGTGGACACAACATTGAGACGTCAGCACATGTTTGAAGTTCTTCATAAATCTGAGCTGACATTTCAAACCTGACTCTGAGGAACTGACCTGAAAACTAAACTTTATTAAACATCTGTAAATATGTCTGATTGTTTTCATCCTTCTTCTCTGAGGAATCAATGAAAATGTAGAAAATGTTGTTTGTGTCAGAATCAAACACAGAGGAACAGAAATAAAAACACAGAAAGTAAAAGGAACAAACGAGTGAAACTAAAACCAGGAAACAGAAGAACTGACGGAGAGAGAGTGTGAACGCAGAGGAGGCGGAGCTATGCCACTCAGGTGAGGTTCATAGACAAACACAGGAAGTGAAACAGGAAACAGCAAGTTGAATTGATCTGTTTCCTCTTTCTGCTCCAAGAAGTTTTTTATTGTATAAATGAATAAACGTGTATTTTTAACTCAAACTGTCAGTTTTGAAAATAAAGTCGTAATAAATTCCTGAAGTTGCTCACATGAGGCAGCTCATGCTACTGAAATACCAGCGTGTATTTATATACGTTCACTGTTTATAGATGTCTCCACCTGCTCTTTAGGTGAAGATGGAACATGTGTCGTCCACATGTCTGCAACATGTCTCACATTCTCACGTGTTCAGGTGTTGATGGTTCAAATCCACAAGTTGTTGTAACTCTGTACAACTCGTCCTTCTGTAACTATGACCTATACTTCAGCCAGCCACCAGGGGGCGATCCAGATGATTTGGCTTCACTTTTGGGAGCTGTCATGTCGTCCATCTTTATTCACAGTCGACAGAAACAATAGATAGATATTGTTGATGTGGTGAAGCAGCGTGGGATCATGACATGACGTCACCTTCAGGCGTCCAAATGAAACGCACCTTACAGGTTTGAAAATACAACGTAAGATCACAGGTCTGTTATTAGGTTGTTGGTTCAAACACGTTGGATATTTAAGTTCAAACACTTTAAATGTGTTAAAGAGACAAAACTGTTAATAAGACACAAAATCAACTCAACAAAGACACAAGTGTCAATAGATATATGAGGAGACACACACACACACACACACACAGTGACCTACTCAGACAAAGTTACCCTGACGTTGAAGTAACAGCATATTTGACATATGTACAACATGCTGTCACACACCTGCTGCCATAAAACACACACACGGACACACACACACGCACAAACACAGAACTAAAGCATAGACACATGACTCTTTGTCCACCCTCTTCTCGCACTTTGACACAATTCCTTAGTCACAAAATCTGTATATTCTCTCTCTCTCACACAGACACACACACACCTCTGTGTCATCACACTGCCTGTCACCGCATTATGTCATCTTTCTATTCCTGAGAAACACCTGTGACTCAGTGACACACACACACACACACACACATCAGATTTGTGTCGCATCAGAAAAAGCAGCCGAGAGACATCAGCCTGAAATAAGCAGAAGATTTAAAGATGAATGTAATTCCACAGGCCCCTGTAGGGGGCAGTGCTCCAGCTTCACAGGTCAGACTGGTTTACATTTGGCTCCTTATTGAAGATCCTTTATTCCCAGTTTGACTCAGCAGCAGAGAGAAGCTCTTTAAATCCTCCTGCATCACACGGAAAACCAGCAGCAAACACAAGTTGATCATTCAATGAGTGTTATGACTGTAAAATGTTTTCATGCTGTAACGTCCATCACTGTCCTCAGCCTGTCCATCGCTGCGGCTCCTCGTTTCAGCCTCTGTCTCAAACTCTTTTAGCTCCTGTCCCTTTAAGACCCTCCTCCTGATAAAGCCCAGTCTGCTTTGATTGGTTGGCTGGTGCTCTCTGTTGTGATTGGTCAACTACTTTCAGGGTGTTAGGAGGAAACACGTCGCCCAACCTGGAAACTGCAGCAAAACATTTTGATATTGAACGTATCCTATTAGGAGACGTGCTACACTAGCTGTTAGCTGTTAGCCATGACGTGGTGATTTATGTCCACCAGCTCCTCAACTGTTCCTGGTCACATGACATCGTGCTGATGAGGAGGTGTGAGTTTCAGGAGGAGCTCCTCCCTTCACAGAATCTGGTCTTTTTAACTTTGCAGAACTTTTACATTGACAGAAAACCCGAATTCGTCTTTGTCTTCGTCTCCGCCCCCAAGTTGAAATTCTCATCGTCTCCGTGCACACTCCGTCTGCCACACGTGCACTCGTATCAGAAATCACACACACTGCAGACTCCACCCTCAGTGTGAACGACCTCTGACCTGCAGCTCGTCTGCAGCCACGCTGTCGCTCCTCTGGAATCCTTGTATGTCACGAACACGACATTCCCCCCGCGGCGCCGAGTGGACGGCGGCGGCGTGACACATCGAATCGTCACGCACAGAAAGAGATGAAACACAGTGACAGAGATTTAGCTTCTGCCGAAGTGTCCTTGGGCAAACCTGAACCTCGAACCTCTCAAGAGAAGGTGCTGCACAGAATGTGTGTGAATGTGAAACTCATGTAAAGATCTTTAGAGAACATTTACCACTGACTGGATCTGAAGCTGTGGAATAAAACAAGTGTTATACTCAAGTACATTGTACACCATCTGCAGAGCCATCGCCCCCTGGTGGCTGGCTGCAGTAAAGTCCTCCTCCATGTTAGCAAATGGACAGAAACTCTTTGTCAAAGATAGTTTCTGTCATTTTAGGTCGTTCTTATCTCACCGATGTTTGTTCAATTGTTCATGTTTTAATTACTTGTTTGATGATTTTTTAAAAAAAGCATACACTGGCTCCTGATTGGTCCAGAGCGTGAGTGGATATTTCAGTGTGGTTAGTGGGAGGAAGTGGAGACGTGTTTATTAAAGGTCTGGACCACAGATGACAACACGTATGATTCTGGTTCATGATTCATCACAAACCTGAAGCAGCACATTTACTGACTCTTCTTCATCACAGAGCTGAATGAGATCATTCCTTTTTTTCATTTGACCGTCTCCTCCGGCGCTGCCTCCTGGCCATGTGAGGGATGAGAATTCAGAACTTTGTCATCTGATGATGAAACAGGTCAAAACACTGTAAACAGCTATAAAAGTTCTAAAAAATGATTCTATTTATAATATATCCATGCAAATAAAAATATGTCATCGGCTCTCTGATTTATTTTGGTCCCATTTGACCTCTGATGTCATCATGACCAGTGACAGGTGATTAATGATGTCATCGCCTGCATCAATTTACAGCCTCACAGGAAATATGACACATTTCTTCTTTTTGCCAACGAGTTTACGTACATTTACTTTAATCACCTTTCAGGTACCACTTTGTTAAAGCTCATGTGCTTCAGTCGTTCTGTTATTTGTCTTCAACATGTGACCAGAGAGGAGGTGTCGAAATCTGTAAATATCACCACACACACACACACACACACACACACACACACACACACACACACATGCACACGCTCACACACATATTTCATGTCTCACAGATAAAGTCACAAACAGTGAAGGAATTCAAACTCATGCAGATGCTATTACACACATCAACTGATACACTTATACACACACACCTCATGCAAGTCACTCATAAAAATAACATACATTGTATAAATAGCATCATGTGACATCAGCCATCTTTTTTTTGTCTGACCTCCCTCCAGCCTGAAATAAACGAAGGTACATTTTTACCATTTACAATCCGGTGCTGACATCAGCTGCTCGTCACGAGCACGACGTTGGGACGGAGGCCACGACATCTCACAGGAGCCGGACAATCTTCTTGTGATTAATTATCCTGAAGAAATAAAATCCAGCAGATCGGATTGGATCAGTAAAAGGTGGATGTGGTTTAAATTTGGAGCTCACCCCTCCATCATGACGTCGGAGCAGGACGACGAACATGAACTTTTAGGAGGGATTCTAATTCTGAACACAACTTTCTATTTTATGTTTAGAGAATAATCAACTATCCACAAGGGACTAACGTGTGAAAGTAAACACGTTTAATTTAACAGAACCGGTGTGAACAGACGCTGCAGAAGAACCAAGTTGTCTTTGCTCAATTGGGGGGTCGGCCTCCTCTGTGACATCAGCTGTTGAACTCCTCACCTTTGACACAATGAGCTCATGCACGAGTTGATACCATGTGGTGACACAATGTCATGAAGCCTCCACACACTCAGGTCACATTACTGGACACTGCACCACACACACACATATTTATGTCTCTATACACACTGTGTAGCAGGACACTGGTGGATTCCTCATAGAGGAAAACGTAATGACTGAAAACAGAGACAAAGAATATCACATGAAGATTTTATATTTTTATGATCTCGTCAAAGACCAATGAGTCATAGTTGGGGGGGCGGGTTTATCAAAATATCAGAAATGATCATCCGTCATGAGTCCAACGACCTGGTTCCGTGTGACAGAGGACGTCCTTCAGAAACCAGGACACAGACGAGGACGTACATTGACCTCATCTCTGTTCGGAAACAGGAAGTTTGACTGATGTTGCTTTTGTTTCGTTTCATCTCAACGGACAAAACTAAGAGACAAAAGTCGACATAATGTTCAGATGACTCCTGAAGAAAAATACACGTTTAAACTAGAATCACCTCCTGTGGTTATTAACATGTGACGTCACTTTGACGCACGGAGACTTAATGAAGCTTCGCAACTGGTCAAAATGTGAAGAAATTCACTGAAGTTCAAGAAGCCAAAAACATGTTTACACAGATCACCATTACTTTGACCTTTGACCAGCGAAATCCAATCAGTTCATCTGTGGCTCAAAGTGAATGTTTGGAACAAATTTGAAGAAATTCCCTCAAAGTGTTCTTGAGATATCGTGTTCACAAGAACCCAAGAGACGGAGAAACTGAAAACATAAAGCCACCGGCCACTAGGTGTCGCCAGTGCAGAGACATAATAAAAAATAAAAAACGTCCACATCAACAGTAGAAAATCAACATTTAATCTACAGAGTTAAAGTTAAACAGGCAAAGTGAAGATATGATCAAAGGTTTTTAGGCACAGGAACGTACATTTAAAAATATCTTATATTATCGCATATATATTATTCTATGTAGCATAAAACCTCTGTTACCATAGCAACATCTGCACTTCATCATCATCTGTACAAAAATACATCTGAGTCGCTCTCTGCACATTGTGGGCATTGTGTGTGTGTGTGTGTGTGTGTGTGTGTGTGTGTGTGTGTGTGTGTGTGTGTGTGTATGTGTGTGTGCTCCTCCTCTTGCAGCCGTGGTTCAGCCGAAGTCGATTCGTGGCCGGTACTCAAGAACCATGGGATACGTCTGAGGAAGAGAGAGAATAGAATAATCTGAGCATCTGATGAAGACGCTTCCACCACTGACGGAAGTCTGTGATCTTCCTGTCGTCCTCTGACGAAAAAATGGGAGCCGGCCTGGTTCTGTGACTCAGCGAGCTGAGCCTCTTCAGAAAAGATTCAGACAGAGTTTGTGAGCTGAACCCTGTTTTTATAGAATCAGGATCTCTGACCATCACAGGAAGTAGTTGGTTCATACGTGATTGTTTTGATTCTGAATTCGTCCAATTTGAGTTTTTCTGATGTTTAAATTCAGGAGAACAAAGAAACTTTAATAAAGTTGTTTTATGATGTGAAACAACTTTGAACAGAAAAATCAAATCCAACATAAAACTACAACTTTGTTCCGTGTTGAAAAGGTTTGATGGGATATTCACACACGTGTGTGTGTTCCAGGTATTACTCATGTCATGGGGACCTAACACAGTCACATTATGAGGACTTGTCTTCTTCATGGGGACAAAGAGCAGGTCCCCAAACAAATGTAACCTTTAGAAGATGAGTCACACAAAAATTACTTCCTGTCCTGCTGCCGCCGCACATTAACATGCAGACACACAAACAGGAAGTGAGCGAGACTTACGTTCTCTCCGTGGAGCCTCCATCGCGTCATGTAGATGAACTCCAGAGTGTGATCTCTGCCCATGATCTCCCCGTTACACAGAACGTCCAGCTACAAATTCACCGTGAGAAATAAAGGAAAATAAAACCAGATTTACATCAGGCTCAAAATGAAAATGTGATGATGAGAAAGAAAGTAACGAAAGAAAAAGAGCTGATGAACGACATGAGAGAGGAGAGGAAGTCGACTTTGGTTACGAGTGGGAGGCCGAGGAACGTGTGAGAGGTAAAGCAGTTTCAGTTCAGTCTGCAGCGCACACGCACACACACACACACACACACACACTTTTACTTTTACGTTTCCTGTGTTTATTATCCAATTGGCTGAGTCGAGCTAAGCCAACGTTTTCTCAGCTTGTTTCTCTGAAAACTTAAAATCCTTCATCTGCTTCACATATAGAGTTAAAAACCACCAAGATGTAAAAGGTTTAGCAAAAACTGTGACGCCACCAACAGGCGACTAAATGAAACGTTACTTTAATAAAACTACAGATTTAAAACTCATTTTAAACGAGGTAACGTTACGTATTGAACCTTTAAATGAATCACGTTCTCACCTCATAAGAACTCGGCAGCTTCAGCTTCAGACTGAGAAACTTCTTAATTGTTCCCACGGTAACGCGACTGGAGCAGCGGATGAACCTCTTCATCAGATCCTGGTCCAATGACAGACAAGAGTGTTTACACAGGATTTACTGAGATTCACATTTTAAAACATTAATGCAGAAGTTTTTCTTTAAAAGACTGAAGAACCAATTCAGTTTTTAAAAAGCTCTGGCCGTGACGATTTAAAAGAAATGATCAAAATCAATATCCTGATCATTATTAAAAACACACACCGAGACCGAGCTCTCTCCAGACGGTCCCGTGTTTCGCAGACAGTCCAGACAAATGGCAATCTGAGGGTCACTCCTGTGGTAGTCGTCATCGCCGCCGTCGCCATCATCGTCTTCACCACCAGCATCACCATCGTCACCTCCGACATCAGGAAGCCCGAACCTCTGACGCCTCAGGGCTTCTGCACGCACACGCACACACGCACACACACACACACACACACACACACACACACACGATTAATCACAAACTGAAGAATTAAAAGTTGCCCTTTCCTGTGAAACACAAACAGTTTTGAGGTTAAATGAAGTTTAACTTTAACTGAAAGTTACAGAAGCTTTAAAAGGACATATTTAGAAAAGCTTCAGTCTGACACGAACACTTTACCTGGACCGTTTTCTTTCTGGTTCCTCCTCCAGAACTCCAATTCTCGCTGCTCCTCTTCTGTTTGACATGAACGATAAGATAAATCAAACTTTAACCACAGAGCTCAGAGACACATTGACACCAGAGGTTTCAATCTGTCCAGACAAAGATCTGTGTTCTCAGTTTCTCTTGATTCAAATGAAGAGTGTGATTTAAGCTCATTAAATGAACAATAGACTCTGATGCTGTTGTTTGCTAAAATCAAGCATCAAACTAATTCCTCTTGATCAAGGCAGACGAGTCCGGAGCGTCCAACAGGTACAAACATTGTAAAACCACAAATCCCAGTCACTGACTTCAAAACCGTAAAGCACCAGCAGCTGAAGACAAGACATGTTCTGGAACATGAACGTTACGAAGGTAAAGTTAAAGTGTGAGCGCAGCTTCAGTTAGACGTGTTGACTCCTCGTTGGCCTCGCGGCAGAAAAGAGGGTCGTTCATCTTCATCTGGTTTTAAACTCTCTAACGTCCACCGCTCTAAAAAATAATGTGACACTGACAAATGAACAATTCAGAACCTTCAGTCGGAGAGATTGTGATGAAGTGCAGAGAGGAACCTCAGCAACCAGTTGGTCATGTGATGCCATCAGATCTGATCAAGATCTGCATTCTGGGACTAACAATGATTCTCTGATCTTATTGTTTCTTATCTTATGTCGTCTTTTCTAATCATATCGAATCTTAAGATAAGATATGCTGAACTTTGATACTCAGCGTTAACACAACCAATTCACAAGCTTCACAAGAAATCATCATCAGCTGTTCTCATCGGTTCAACCTGCTTAAAGGAGCCTATGAAAATAAAGAACATACCATTTCCAGTGTCCAGAAGGTGGCGCTATGACTGGGTCTGATTATTCTCGGGTTTCTGTCTTCAGGTCATGTGACACCTGGGGCAGATTTGACCATGTACACTCAAAATACGACATCACTAGTCGAGGCCACGCCACAGATTCTGAGGTCAGTTGATTAATAGTGTTGCAGAAGTTTGTGAACATTCGCTGCCTGAAAATCATTAAATCTAGAAGAATGTTTAGCACGATATGAAAATGGCAGACGCGTCAGGGTGGGTCTGTGTTTAAGGGTCAATAACTTGGTTAAGCTCACACAGAAGACCCACTCCAGACGTTTCACACGTTTCAGCTCAATAAATAAAGATGGCCGCCATGATGGCTCCCAAAAGTAAAATCATCTCTTTCACCCCCTGGTGGCTGGCTACAGTATAGGTCATAAACCCTGTCTCCTCCATGTTAGCAGATAGGACAAATCACACTAACAAACCTTTCATGCACAAGATGATTTTATAAAGTAATTTATGTTTGTTAAATGTATTTATGTAATGATTGGAGCGCTGACTTTCACTAACTTATTTTTCCTGCCTCCATTGAATAGTCACATAATTTATCTGAAACTGATGAAACCAGCTCACTTTCTCTGAGTCCAGGCACCAGCTTGAAGATGATCTCCTCCAGGGTGTTGTCCAACCTGAGAGGACGGAGAGAGGAGAGCGTGAGGAGGACAAGGACCAAATAAAATGAATATGTAAAGACTCAGGCAATGGAGATGAATGAAACTGAAGTTGTGACAGATGATGTTGATTCAAACTTATCAACAGAGTTTCTTTACATGAAGAGAAAGAGACTGAAGCAACCAGTGAGGAGGAGGAGGAGGAGAAGAAGAAGAAGAAGAAGAAAAAGCAGCAGCAGCAGCTTGGTCGTACCTGAGCATCTCCAGGGGGTTGGTCTCGTGGACCTGGATGCCACATCTGGGACAATCATTACTGTCCTCAAAGTGCTGAACGATGCAGCTCTTACAAACTGCAGAGATAACAACAGGTTTCTGAGGCAGTTAAATTAGTTTCTACAGAAACAGAAAACAACTCAAATTAACTAAATTAACATTGTTTTCATGTTTGTACCAGTTTTTAACATGTTTTCACTCAGCTGCTCCAGGAACTGAATAATATAAATGTAGATTTGGCTTTTACAGCTGAGATCATTTCTTGATTCATCAATTAGCAAAACAAAAGAACAAATGTTAGAAACAAAAAGAATTTGTGAAATGTGTTAAATATTTACGAAGAGAAGATCTGAATAAAAAGTGATAGTTTGAGAAGTTATGTATGAAGCAATCTAAAAGTATAAGTGATTAATCAAAAACAAATGTTCACTACTAGCATCACTCATTAGCTTTCTAGCTAACAAGCTAATAGACAAGAATGGACAATGATGATCACGTATATTTTCACGTCTTTAAATGAGTGTTGTGTCATTTCATCTTTAATCAAACAGGAATCTGTGTGTGTGTGTGTGTGTGTGTGTGACTGTGTGTGTGTGTGTGACTGTGTGTGTGTGTGACTCACAGGTGTGCAGGCACTCGGTGACGGTGGTGGGTTTGATCAGGTAACCTCGACACAGGTAACACGTGATGAAATGATTAAAGTCTCTCACAAAGTGTTTCCTCCCGGTGGCGGCCATGTTTCAACTTGTTTTGACAGACAGATAAAGGGAAACTCCACTTTCTAACTTTCACAAACGATGAGTGATGGAAGGTTTGTGGTTCCAGGCTGAAAGTTCCAGAGTTGATCTGTGATTTAACTGCGTGTTAAAGAGTTTCAATGTTCACCCACACTGGCTAACGTTAGTCCAGGTTAGTGCAAACTCCTCTTTTACTTCTACTGTGTAAAATCCTGCTCCATCCTCCTCCAAACTTTATTCTGAGATCACTTTTTCTTCAGGAACATTTCTGACTTTATTCCATCTTCACTGAACATCAGCCCCGACGAAATAAGGAAAACACCAGGATCATCCAGTCCTGCTTCAGCCAAACAAGTTTATTAAATTCCCAGAATTCCCAGAGAGTGAGATGGCTCGCTTTCTCCCCTGTCTCAGCCAAAGTGCCATTTTTATTCCATGAGGGGTCAAAGGTCGGTCTGCGTATCCTTCATCCCAGGTGACACGATGAAATCACCTGGAGAGGATAAAACACAAAGGTCAGGGTTCACCAGGTTCACGTATGTGCACGGTACCAATACATCCAACGGCTGCAGCACTTCTGACCCACGTGCATCTGGATCACGACTCTGAACAGATTCAACCCCGTCCTCTCTCCACTCTGACGGAGCTCAGTGAAGTTCGGTTCCTCTGCTTTAAAAATAGATTGTGGGCTGAATGTGAAACTGAAAAAACTCATTCACAAGTTTGATCAGTCTGAGTTAAAAACTGCCTCAGTTCTGCTGTTACAGTCAATGAAGAGAGCGAGAAGGGAACAGTTCCCAGGTCAGACTGGAAACAGAGAGTAGTCCGTCCATCCATCCATCATGGATGAAGCTGGAGTCAATCCCAGTGAAAAACAGGACAAGACCACGAATGACCCTGGATTCAAACCAACAACCTCATCAATCATCCTCATTAAAAAGAACAGATGTTATCTGAAAAGAACTTTGATGTCAGGATCCTGATTGTCCATCGTGTCTCTGATGTTTCAGTCAGATCACCACCTGCTGCTGTGGTCTCCGTTTCATGTTTTCATGTTTACGTTATTATCCGTTAAGAACTTTGAATAAAGTCACATGTGAAGTCAGGACTTGTTCATGTGTTCATCACTTCAGATCAGCTGTTTAAATAACATGTCACAACCAGCACGTGGTGAGGTCCTGTGTGCGTGTGTGTATCACAGTGTGTGTATCACAGTGTGCGTATCACAGTGTGCGTTTTCTAGAAAAATCTGCGCCACCAAGAAATCCCCCTGAGTGGAACGCGAACACACGCACGCACGCAATAGATGTGCTTATCTCATGGTGGAGGCGCGTCACGTTACGTCACCAGAGTCAAAACAACATCAATGGAGGACACGCGCACATGAAGCTACAGTGACACTATCGCTGTGCACGTATTCGCGCACGACTCGGCACTGAACCGTATCCTAGTGTATCCACATACACGCACAAACACACGCACGCTGCACATATCGACAGTAAAAGTTGCGGAGCGTTACGTCACGGCCTTTAAGGAAGCGAAACGCACGCGGCTCATTTACCGTATGCGTGAACGTACCGTGATTCCGCACGAATGTGTGCGCGTGCACAGCGACGCGCTTTGCGTCAGGAGGGAGAGGGGGGGGGGCGTCCAGCAGCGTCAAAGTTTCTCCGAAACGTGACGCAGACGTCGGCGGAAGAATGTGCGCAGAAATAATGAAGAATAACAAACACCTCCTCACCTCCGGCCCCCGCACGTCCACCATCTCACCGCCGGCTCCTCCCGCACCGTCACGCACCGTCACGCTCCTTACGTCGATCAGCACAGAACACGGAACTGGTCCGCTCGGGTCTGCCCCGGTCCGCCCAGCAGCCCGCAGCCAGGGAGAGAGGCTGAGAGGCGGGGAGAGACACGGAGGAGCAGCGGGGGGCGGGGAACCAGCAGCACACTCACACACTCAGCTGTTGTATAACACACACACACTCATACAGAGACACACACATTTATATACACACACATATACTCATACAGAGAGAAAGAGACACAGAGAGACACACACACTCACAGAAAGACATATACACAGGGAGACACTCATATAGACACAGACAGACACACACATATATATATATATATATATACACACAGAGAGAGACACACACTTGAACAATTAGTGATAATGATCAAATGTAATAGAAAATGGTTTAATTTTATTTCTGGATGGTTATATATTATATATATATATAGAACAGGGGGAAATGGATTATATATAATTCTGATATTTCCCATCTGATAAAATACAACTATTTAATAATCAGAACAAATGAGACACAACACAACAAAAAACTATATATGTATAATTTTCAATATTTAACTTCTGTGTTCTACAGACATGATGGTAATTGCACAGCTGATATTAAAAATACTTTAAAGAACTTGTGCAGACAGATGATGATGTGTGTGATTGAAGATGATCAGGCTCAATTACTCCATTAATGTGATACATCTATATAATCATTCATCATTTCTAATGAATGGGACTTGTTTTTAGATCAGGTCTGATTGTTGCATGTACTTGTTATTAGATGGAACCTGTGAAGTCGCCAAAGTATTCGTGCTGACTACAAAATACAACAAAATATTATACAAATACCCTTTCAAAATTAAAGCTCAAACCTAAGAATATATAAGGAGTTCTTGATGTTGTTTGTTCCTTGTGATCTCTGAGGAAATGATGTTTCAGCACAACTGAAATCACAGAGGTGGGAAACGACACAAGACAGGAAGTACAACTAAACACATAGGGTGTGGAATTTCAAAGTAAAACAGGAAACAATAAGTTATAGAAAACCATCCCCACAGAATTTCAAAAAGTCGTGTATTTAGATGATGTCAGTCTTGTGGCCCTCGAGGGTTCAAACTCAAATGAGACGTCTGGTTAACAGAGGAATGACGTGATCCGGGTCATCAGCTTGTCCCTCCCTTACACAGTTACCTAGCAACAGAGCTGTAGTTGTACCCTTGTTTTTTTTAACATTAAACCTTGAAGCCTGATTCAGATAAAAGTGTTTCTGTCTGGGTCCTGGGATACGTTGTCCTGAGAAGGATCTGCACGATTGAAGGAGTCATCTGAAGAAGAGTCGTTGTGACGCCATCGGCCTCCAAACACAGTGAAAGTCCTTTGTGACCTCAACCTGTGGGACGTGACCTCTTGTTGTGGAGAAGTGTCGCCGTGGTAACCACGTTCACAGTCACAGATTGTCAATATTCTGATTGTTCAGTGCATGTGTCATCTCCCGAGGTGCAGCAGGAGTAATTAAACCTCATGCTTTATTTCCAGTCGTTTTCATCCAGGTAGTGAGTCAGGCAGTAAACAGGTCGTCTCTGTCAGTGATGGAGAATCTCTCACCAGATCGATCAGGAGAACTGGGACCAGGCTACGGCTTTTTAAAATCCCACATGTGTAAAAACAGAGAGAGGTTAGAACAGGGAGAGAGAGGGAGGAGACAGACAGAGATGAAGTGATGAGTCAAAGCAGCACGAGAATGAGATTAAAAGGAAGAGAAGAGAGGAGAGGAAGTGATGGAGAGAACGATTGTTCTAAGATAAAGGGAGAGAGCGAGAGGAGAAGAGACGTGAAGAGAAAAATTCAAACGAAAAAGAGGAGGAGAAGAAACATAGATTTTGTAAAAGACAGAAAGAAGGGGAGAGAGAGAGGGAGAGAGAGAGAGAGAGAGAGAGAGAGAGAGGGAGAGAGAGTGTGTGTGTGTGTGTCAGACACAGGATGGATTTTACCACAGCAACAGTTTCACCACTTTGTATTTCTATCTGTTTATTTAAATCACACACATGAGCTAAATATGATTTTGCGATGTGAGAGACAGTGTTTGATTTATTTACTTTAAATTCTTTATTAAATCCCTCATAAAATGTGGTTTCTCAGGTCTTCATATATTTTTTATTCTCCATTAACCATCAGACAGGAAACCTATCTTTGTCTCGTCTCTTTAAATGAACCTCTTCCTGAATTCTGAGGTTGTGGTTCAGGGCCCAACCCTGAAACTGAAGCAGCAGCTGAGCAGCAGCTGGTTTTCAGGGAGTGATGTGCTCGGCCTGCAGGGGGCATCGGGGTGAGTCAGGGTAACAGGGATCTCACTGATGGAGGTTGTTTGGTCCACACAGGACTGACTTTCAGGTTCTGCTCCGCACACACGAGGCTGTGAGTGGACCCAGATACAGGATTCTCTCACTAAAGGTCCGGTGTGGACGGTTCAGGTGGAAGGATCTGTTCACGATCAAATAATCCCAGTGATGTTTCCACTCCCAGTGTGGTTTCATCTAAAGAGACGGGACATCATCAAACTGTTCCTGAGGCACATGACCTTTTCTCTCTGAAACTTCATTGTTCTGCTTCCTCGTCTTTAACCTTGAACCTGAGGCTCAGCTCTGATCCTCAGGGCCACCTGTTACACACACACACACAAACACAATGTCAATTACAGATAAACATCGTGGCTGAACTTGTGTGTGTCTGTGTGTGTGTATCTTTGTTAACCTGCTCTGTGCTGTGTTACTGGTGTGAAGCAGATTATGAGGATTATGTTTGATTGTCATCCGGGGTGTGAGACGGAAATAACTGTGAGTGTGTGTGTGTGTGTGTGTGTGTGTGTGTGTGTGTGTGTGTGTGTGTGTGCCTGGTTACAGCAGGTGCTGTTTCACTGCACTTGACCTTTGACCCCACTTTTAATGTGGATGATCCCATGTATTCACACACACACACACAGTGACCCTGTGACCTTGAGCAGTGAATCTCTTTTTAACAACGTTATGTGTCCAAACACTGATGTTTGTGGGTGTGTGTGTGTGTGTGTGTGTGTGTGTGTGTGTGTGTGTGTGTGTGTGTGTGTGTGTGTGTTAATCTCAACTAATGTCCGCTCTCCTAAAGACCCTCATTACTTCCATGTGTCTATTAATACTCAGCTTCCCCCTGAGGCTCCATCTTATGCTTTATTAGACCTCACACAGGCCGTGTGTGGGGGGGGGGGGGGGGGGACACATGAGGAGCTGACTTCATTCCAGCTCTGTCATAAAGTGAAATCACTCAGACTCATGTTAATGTGTCAGAGGAGAAAACATAAAGCTTCTGATTCTGTGTGAACGTGAAACTTAAGTTTGTCTTTTAATTCTTCATTTTCCATTGAACACATGTAACGTGTTCAAAGTGTGTTTCATCACGACCTGCAGGAGACGACTTCACATCCATCAACCTGTTCTAACTTCAACGTTTCAGACACATTGACCTTCAATCAGCAGCAGGTCACTGAGGTCGTGTGATCTCAGCTCGTCCATCACTCTCCATCACGAAGGGAAGCTGAGTATCTGTGGCTCAGTGAAACCTGCTTCATGTCAATTTATAATATCTGTGATGTCTATTCATGACCTGGAAACTGATTCAAACAGTTTCATTGTTCTTTAACATCCTCAAGGAGAAGAAGGAGAAAAACACAAGATGATGTTCACGATGCTGCATCTTGATTCTTTATCCCTGTTCCCCTCCGGTCTGTCCTGTAGCTCCGCCCTGATTCCACCAGAGACTGAGACTGAGACATAAACTCCTTAATGTTTACTGACATTATAAAGTGAGAAGTAGAGTCACTTTCTATAGACTTCTATAGTGGAGTCGCCCCCTGCTGGTCCAGTCAAAGTCTACGTGTGTTTGTATAAACCATCTGTGGATGGAGCTCCATCTTCTAACAATCAGCGTCATGTCACATCGTCCCTCATTAACGGTGAATTAACAACCGGACGGTTTGTCTTTCTGAGTGAAAGATTATGTTCAAACGATGACACACACAACCCCCCCACCCAGCTCAAACCAGGATACTGGGTGAGGGGGGGGATTTACACAGCTAATAATAACCTGGATATATTTCCAGAGTAGGAATTCGGCACGGGACCTATTTATAATGATAGAATCCTGTGATGTATGCATCAGGGCTTAATGCCAAACCAGTGTTAGACTACCATCATACACACACACACACACACACACACACACACACACACACACACACTCATGTGAAGATGGTGTCGTCTTCACACGCCTTTCAACTGGTGACAAATGTGAAAGAAGGAATATGTGTGTGAGGAGCGAGCAGCAGCTGAAATAGACACAAGACTTATTTTTATGAACTGCACCATTTTTATTTGGTTGGTACCAAGTGTCATCACAACATGATATTGCGGCGCTGAGCTGTGGAGCTGTCAGCGAGGTCGTCACTGACTTCATCACCGCACCAAAATAATCAAAACCTGATTTATATGAGTCACCATCAATTGAGAGATATGGTTTCTCCCCTGAAAACCTCAAATAGTCGTCAGGCTGCCGACAAGTGATCAGAGGAGACAGTAGATAAATCACAGATCAGGAAAAACACAGAAACTTTTCTATGTGAAAGTAAAACGTCAGTAACACGTTACTGTCGTCACTTTATGAAGAGTAGCGTCAGGTTGAGTCACCCTCGTGTTCGTCAGCCCTTCAGCTTCAGATCAGCCTCCTGCTCTCAGAGCAGCAGAATGTAAAACTTCAGAGGTGTTCGTCCAAAACAGTTTCTCCCTTTTACCGTCTATTTCCATCACAAGGTCGGAGTCACAAATAGCTCGGAGCTATGAAGTCACTCTGAGGAGCTGGAGGGTCAGTGGACGTCTCGGTTCTAGAAAGACTTCACCTCCTGGTTTGTTCTGGATTCATTCAGTGTGGTCAAGTCGAAAATCGATTAAAGCTTAAAGCTTAATGAGCAGCTGTGGTCCAGGGAGAGCGATCGTCCTCTAACCTGAAGGTCGGCGGTTCGACCCCAGACCTCCCCAGTCCACGGGCAAGATACTGAACCAAAACTGTGCTGTGAAGAGCTTTGAGTCGTCATCAAGACAAGAAAAGATCTAAATACAGACAATTTCAAATGATGCAGAGCAAATCTCTTCTTAAACAAGAGACATGTAGAACTTTGTAGTTTGGCTTCTTGAAGCTAATGTAGTCACTTGACTCTTGTTGTTCTGGGTTTGTTCCTCATGGTTGATGCACTTATTGTGAGTCGCTTTGGATGAAAGCATCAGCTCAATGAAATGTAATAATAATAATATGTAATAACATTATTAATATATGATTTTTATTTAAGATGGAGTCAGACCCAACATGAACTTCATGTATTAGTTGTTCCCTCAGGCTGCAGGTTTAACTCCCTGGTGTGTTCGTGTGTGATCTTGCTGAATGGATTCGGTGGAAGGACGAAACATCAGTGAAAAAAGAACCCATTGAATTCTGCTGTGGATCTGAGGACTGGATTAGTTTGAAACATTCTTTAACAAACACATTTTGGGGAATCTTTGACGAAACAAGACATATTTACAGGATTAAAATATGGGACTTTGGACCGTGGAGGAGATTTCAGCCGTTTGTTAGTTTGTGAACAAGATGATGCAGAAAGTTCTGATGGATTTCTATGAAACTTGGTGGACGTAAGGTTCCATGAACCTTTGGTGCGGCCTGAACCAAGATGGTGAACTCTTTCATCAGCATGTGAGCATAAATAGTGACCAGCATACATCAGTCATCAGTATTTTACCCACAATGCCTCTGTGTTTACAGCTTCATGGAGTCTCCCGACAATCGTAAATCACCATTTAGATTGACTTCAGTCTCACACCGGACATCGTCCCTCTGGCTTCTGATTGGTGGACGGTGAGTTCATGTGGCGTCGCTTACCGGCAGACGTCGCCACCTTCAGAGCATGAGTGGTACTTTGCTCTTTCACGTGAAGAATGCAATTTGACCACATTTACGAGCCGGACAGAAATGTCCTGACATCGCGTTACCCGCCGCCGCCCGTCAGTCACCACGCTGACCTTTGACCTTGATCTGTGACTGGCTGCGCTGCTCCCGAGAGGATGTTTGGACACTTGTCTATTTATTCCTTGGCCACCATGAACCTGTCTCCTCACAGTGATGTCACTGCATGTCTGTGGACACATGCTGGACATGATGAGACGCTGACAAAGATTGTCTGTGAGGGAAGATGGCTCACCCCCCTGCTGTTTCTTTTTAAAACCACACGATTTGTCATCAAATATTCATTTTGAGATTGTTTTTCTTCTCTCAGCGTTTAAGAGAAATGAAAATAAGAAGAACATTAAACATGTGACTCTACAAGCTGCGTGAGTTTGGTGTATTTTTTATTTCTTCATTGAAGACTCAAGCGTTTGAACCAAAAGTCTCATGTCGCTCGTTTCTGGACAGATTTTGTGAATAAAGTTTTTATTATAATTGCTCATTCTCCGAACGTGGCGGCACCTGATCGTGACGTCACAAGCTACACGAGATCCTTTTCCACCAATCAGGAGCCAGAGTGGGGAGATGTCCATGTTTATGTTTCGAACTGTTTCTGGATACATGTCAAATGGATGAATATTGTCATGATATTGAATATTGGATGAGTATTATCACAGTACTGAGAAATACACATGATAACAAACTAACAGACGCAGCTGAACGTAACCATGGCGACTGTTGTTCTGAAGCTGAATGAGGATCCACTTCTTCAAGGACGTCTGAAATAAGGGTGCTGAGGGGGATGCAGCACCTCCTACTGGCACGAAGCATGAAGTGTATTTTCTGTGTGTGATGTGGGTCAGGCAGCGACTATGTTCTCGACCAATCAAAACTAAAATCATGTTTCATTAAAAAGATGTTCTCTCACTGACTGGTCCTGCTCAGGGAAACACACACATCTGCTTTCACCCCCACAGAAGAAGCTCTAAATATATAAAGGTTAAAAATATATGAACGATTCGATATTAATACTTAACAAAATTACAGCAAAGATGTGTTAATGTTTCATCTCAGACACCATCAGAGCTGATGTAGTGAGGTGTCTTTCCTCACGTCAATCTTTGTCCTGCAGCTCGAACCAGTTGTGTGTGTGTGTGTGTGTGTGTGTGTGTGTGTGTGTGTGTGTGTGTGTGGACAGTAATGTGATCTGAGCTGCAGAGGTTTGACGCAGCTATAAGAGAAGCTGCAGGCGGACGAGACGCTCAGAGACTCAGTGAAGCATCAGTGGAATAAAGCTCAGATTCGAACAGAGCACGATGGGTCTGCACAGCGTCGAGGAGCTGGTAAGAGCTGAGGGCGACAACAACTGCTTTTCTACTTGAGACAACACAACAATGGAATCATTTATAAAGGGAACATTTTATTTTCATCCCAAATTTCTTTTTTTATCTTGAAACTATTTAAATCATGTTTCATTATTATTTGAAGCAGGACAAGTCGTTTTCAGTTAATCTACGATAACTACTCTGTTCTGTTTAATGATTTGATCATTTCTCTGTAAATGTAAAATCAGCTCCTCTCACATTATTCATTTGTCTAAAGTTTATAATAGTAATGAAACTTTAACATGTGATTTAAATCTTTTAAATCAGCTTATTTGACTTATTTGACTACAGCTGTGGAACAGATCTTAGTAGCTAATGTTTTTCTTGTAGATTTCATTCATATTTTTATTTCTTAAATCTCATTCACATGAGAAACGTTTTTTGTGTGTGTGTGTGTGTGTGTGTGTGTGTGTGTGTGTGTGTGTGTGTGTGTGAGTGTCTGTGTGTGTGTGTGAATCCGGGTGAATTGTGTTGTCACCTTCATCTCTCCTCTTCCTCAGGTGACTGGTAAGAGGTCAGAGGGCAAAGAGTCGGACGACTTCCAGGGGGGTGTGTACGAGGCAGCTGTCAATCAAGAGAAGCGTGATGACCTGAGGTCCCACAGCGACAGCGGAGGAGAACAGGAAGTGAGCGTGGCTGCGCTCAATGTAAGAACAGTTGGAGTCTGTGGAGTCACACAATTTAAATACAAATAACATGAGTATATATTAGTCATCACTCTTGGTGTGAGGTGTTTTAAGTACTTCATTATTGTATATTTAATATATTATATATTTCATAATAAAATGCCACAACTTCACATGTCCTCACCACAAGGCAGCGTCCCACACGTGCACGGTTGGTGCACGTTGTGGACGGTTGGTCTGCAGACAGCCTCTGAGGACCGTGTTGAAGTGGAGCTGTACTGTGGGGGTGTAGTGACACAGGGGGTGTAGTCTCAGTGGTGCACTTCTGATGGATGTGATTCATCAGAGGAGGATTCACACCAGCTGACAGGTGTCAAACATAACGAGGAGCGAGGTCAGGAGCCAGCTGATGATTGACAGGACGTTAAAGACACAACGACAGAAAATCAAAGTGTCACAAACTGAAGCAGCAGCAGCTGTTTGTGTGTTTACATTCAAACTGAGCTGCAGAGTTACTGACTGAACACACACACACACACACACACACACACACACACACATTTAAATTCAGTCTGTGATCTCATATTGGAATCGGTGGTGTTAGGTGTGTGCTGCCACCTGGAGGCATCTGGGAGTATAGCACAACAATAATTGCTCTATTCTGTAATGAACAATAACAAACTCTTAGGACACTAATAATTATAATACTAATAATTAATACAATTTAATTATTATTATTATGTGTATTTATAGCACTTTTAGCAACGAGATGAAAACAAATGACTAAATGTGAGATACATTCATTTATAATGTAAAATCTATCATCGTTATTATAATAATTATACAAATTTCTTTCTTTTTAGTTTTTATCCCTCACCTGTAAACAAGCAGCAGATTATGTTTAAACGATGAGCTCATGAAATATAACAAATGAAATAACCAGCAGCACAAACTCAGATCTTCAGTCGTGTGTTCTTGTCTCTGCTCAGACGGACAGGAGCGGCAGACTGAAGCTGGAGACTGTGGACGACCTGTTCAACATCCTGCAGTTGAGGAAGAGGAGGAGAGAGAGGAAGAGTCCCGTCCACAAGAAGCAGCAGCCGGAGCCTGAGACTGTGGTAAAATATATATTTATGATTTTTATTTACAAGGTTATAGAAGAATGATGCAGCTGGTTGTCATGGTATTTCACATCTGAACCAGGAGTCACTGAAATAGTTTTAGTTCATTTGTGAAACTGTGAGTTTGGCCTCAGAAACATCACTGTGCATTTCATTTCATTTTCTCAAGTCAGATTTTCAGACAATAAGCGTAGTGGGCCGAACATCGAGCCATTTTTATTCTTTACAATATTATATCACAATAAATTCATCAGCATATTTTGTGATTCCTTTAATGGCCTTAGAGCAAAGTTCGGTTTCTGTTATAGTTTAAAATCTTCTAAAAACTGGTATAGAATCTTTTGGGGCAATTATGTTAATTTAAGAATCATGTTGTTTGAGATTTCCCTCAGCTCTGACTTCTAGTGTTTTCAACACTTACTAAAAACCATTAAAATAACAATTTTAATTGAAGGAGCTTAGCATGTAGCTGCAATAAAGCTTTGACCTGCTGTACAGTACAATACAGTAGATTTGAGAGTTCAACCTGTAAATTGTTCTTTTTGATAAAACAGCTTGAATTCAGTTGATAAAAGTCCTGATGAACTGTTCTGAGATAAAGTGTGTTTGAGGTTTGAAGAGTTTTTCTTGAATCTCCAGCCGGAGACGGTGGATGAGCAGTTGTTTCTGACGGCAGCGATGGAGAACAAGCTTCCTGTGGTGGAGAAGTTCCTCAGTGACGGAGGAAACCCCAACGCGTGCGACCACGTGAGTGTCACACAGCGACCAAACACGTTAATGATCTGACACATGATCCAACCTTCATACAAACATACCTGAGGAGCAGCTGATTGTACGAACAACAATAATGAGGTGGATTATGTTCCGTTACTAATGAAACGTGTGTGTGACCAGTTCCAGAGAACAGCTCTGCACAAAGCTGCGTTCAGAGGAAACATGGAGGTGATGAAGAGCCTCCTGGAGGCCGGAGCTGCCATCGAGAAAAAAGACAAGGTGAGAGGAGGACGAACACACACACACACACACACACACACACACACACACACACACACACACACTGTACTGTTAGACTGATGATGATGTGTGTGTTGCAGCTGGAGGCCACAGCGCTCCACTGGGCCTGCAGAGGAGGAAGTCTGCTGGCCCTGCAGATCCTCCTCGACCAGGGGGCAAAGGTCACGTCCAGAGACAAGGTCAGTCAGCAGAGGTTACTACAGGTCAGAGGTTACTACAGGTCAGAGGTTACTACAGGTCACCTCTGTTAAGCCATAAAGAAACAACATGAGCTGCTTCATGTTAAAAATGACTCACTTTGGCTCCATCTGAAGGTCAAATATAAAACAGACCCCAACGCAAATGGCAGTGAACCCAAAATATGAACTTTCACCAAACAATCTCTCTCTCCTCTCCTCTCCTCCTCCCCTCCCCTCCTCCCCTCTCCTCTCCTCCTCCCCTCCCCTCTCCTCTCCTCCTCCTCCCCTCCCCTCCCCTCTCCTCTCCTCTCCTCCTCCTCCTCTCCCCTCTCCTCTCCTCTCCCCTCCTCCTCTCCTCCCCTCAGCTGCAGAGCACTCCTCTCCATGTGGCTGTGAGGACAGGACACAGTGAATGTGCTGAACATCTCATTCACTGTGGAGCAGACGTCAACGCCAAAGACAGAGTAAGAACCTGATTGGCCAACACATGATATTTACTCATATTAAATCAGGTGTTAACAATAAATAGATTTTATCAAAGAGCAGAATCTGGGATGACATCAGTTTGTGTATCTTTCTGAAATCAGAGCATGAACCTGGAAGAATAATTCAAACATTTACCTGTGACATCTAGGAAATGAGTCTTTATCACCTGACGGCTCCAAGAAACAAGAGTTTCATTATGATACGTTATGATACATTATGATACGTTATGATACATTATGATACGTTATGATACATTATGATACGTTATGATACGTTATGATACGTTATGATACGTTATGATACGTTATGATACATTATGATACGTTATGATACGTTATGATACATTATGATACGTTATGATACATTATGATACGTTATGATACATTATGATACGTTATGATACGTTATGATACATTATGCTACATTATGCTACGTTATGATACATTATGCTACGTTATGATACATTATGATACGTTATGATACATTATGATACGTTATGATACATTATGATACGTTATGATACGTTATGATACGTTATGATACGTTATGATACGTTATGATACATTATGATACGTTATGATACGTTATGATACATTATGATACGTTATGATACATTATGATACATTATGATACGTTATGATACATTATGATACGTTATGATACGTTATGATACATTATGCTACATTATGCTACGTTATGATACATTATGCTACGTTATGATACATTATGATACGTTATGATACATTATGATACATTATGATACGTTATGATACGTTTTGATACATTATGATACATTATGATACGTTATGATACATTATGATACATTATGCTACATTATGCTACGTTATGATACATTATGCTACGTTATGATACGTTATGATACATTATGATACATTATGATACGTTATGATACGTTATGATACATTATGATACGTTATGCTACGTTATGATACGTTATGATACATTATGATACGTTATGATACATTATGATACGTTATGATACGTTATGATACGTTATGATACATTATGATACATTATGATACGTTATGATACATTATGATACGTTATGATATGTTATGATACATTATGATACGTTATGATATGTTATGATACATTATGATACGTTATGATACGTTATGATACGTTATGCTACGTTATGATACGTTATGATACATTATGCTACGTTATGATACGTTATGCTACGTTATGATACGTTATGATACGTTATGATACATTATGATACGTTATGATACGTTATGATATGTTATGATACATTATGATACGTTATGATACGTTATGATACATTATGATACGTTATGCTACGTTATGATACGTTATGATACGTTATGATACATTATGATACGTTATGATACGTTATGATATGTTATGATACATTATGATACGTTATGATACGTTATGATACATTATGATACGTTATGATACGTTATGATACGTTATGATATGTTATGATACGTTATGATATGTTATGATACGTTATGATACGTTATGATATGTTATGATACGTTATGATATGTTATGATACGTTATGATATGTTATGATACGTTATGATATGTTATGATACGTTATGATACATTATGATACGTTATGATACGTTATGATATGTTATGATACATTATGATACGTTATGATACATTATGATATGTTATGATACATTATGATACGTTATGATACGTTATGATATGTTATGATACATTATGATACATTATGATATGTTATGATACATTATGATATGTTATGATACATTATGATATGTTATGATATGTTATGATACATTATGATACGTTATGATACGTTATGATACATTATGATACGTTATGATACGTTATGATATGTTATGATACGTTATGATACATTATGATATGTTATGATACATTATGATACGTTATGATACGTTATGATATGTTATGATACATTATGATACATTATGATATGTTATGATACGTTATGATACATTATGATACGTTATGATACGTTATGATACGTTATGATATGTTATGATACGTTATGATACATTATGATATGTTATGATACATTATGATACGTTATGATACGTTATGATATGTTATGATACATTATGATATGTTATGATACATTATGATACATTATGATATGTTATGATACATTATGATATGTTATGATATGTTATGATACATTATGATATGTTATGATACATTATGATACATTATGATACGTTATGATACGTTATGATATGTTATGATACATTATGATACGTTATGATATGTTATGATACATTATGATATGTTATGATACATTATGATATGTTATGATACATTATGATACATTATGATACGTTATGATACGTTATGATATGTTATGATACATTATGATACGTTATGATATGTTATGATACATTATGATATGTTATGATACATTATGATATGTTATGATACATTATGATACATTATGATACGTTATGATACGTTATGATATGTTATGATACATTATGATATGTTATGATACATTATGATACATTATGATACGTTATGATACATTATGATACGTTATGATATGTTATGATACATTATGATATGTTATGATACATTATGATACATTATGATACGTTATGATACATTATGATATGTTATGATATGTTATGATACATTATGATATGTTATGATATGTTATGATACATTATGATATGTTATGATATGTTATGATACATTATGATATGTTATGATACATTATGATACATTATGATACGTTATGATACGTTATGATATGTTATGATACATTACACTACACCCTACTACACACACTACTCACACTACACACATGATACACACTACACACAGTATACACATTTTAGACATTACACACACTACACACATTACCTAACTACACACACTACACACATTATAGACATTACACACACTACACACATTACACACCTTACACAGACACCACACTGACTTCCTGTGTCCCTCCCACGTTGAAGGACGGAGACACGCCCATGCACGACGCTGTGAGAATCAACAGATTCAAGATGATCAAGCTGTTGATGATGTACGGAGCCAGTCTCAACACCAAGAACAGTGTAAGAACACAGCAACACCTCAGAAACATCTGGACTCACAGTCTGTGCAGGAGTAGTCTAGCCAATCAGGAGTCAGTCTCAGCTGTCAATCATCACGTCTTTATCTCATCAAATAACGGATCAGAAACACTCGAACAAACATCAGTGAGATAAGAACCTCCTGAAACGACAGAAACATCTTTGACAAACCTTCATTTAACGTCTACTTTGATTTTAGATTGGTCCATGTCCCATCTGCTAACATGGAGGAGGTTTATGACCTGTACCATAGGGGGCGATCAAGTTGTTTTGAGCTGTTATGTCATCCATCACACAGTTCAGACTTAAAGCTTGTCTCATCATAACAAAGATGATTTGATATGTAGTTGAATCTCTATAGCAGCTGTTTTACAGATGTTCATCACTGTGATGCATCAAATGAAGACCAACGTCTTATCTACAGATGTGCAGAACCAAAGTTTTTTTATTTCTCCTGTGCAGGATGGAAAAACCCCGCTGGAGACGCTGTACTCTTGGCAGAACGGAGCCAAGAGTCTCCTGTGTAACTTTGATGAGGAGAAACTCAGCAGAAACTCCCCATGAGGTCGAGACCACAGAACAAGAGAAAAAGAAAAGTGGTAGAAAAACATGTTGGACTTTTGATCCATTCTATCATTTGTCTTCTCTTAGCGTGCATCCATCCATTGAGGCGCTGCAGATTTCATACTCTGACAGATATTAACCTCAGGTAATATTCAGGGGCTGCCGAGCATTTGTCATTAACTTCGCTCCGGGTTCAGGGATTTGAACCAGCAACCTTCAAGGTGATTGGCAGGTGTTAGAGAAAAACTTTCCTGAAAGCAGCAGCAGGGACTTGAATTATCAATATTGATTGATCAATAATGTGAAATCTAATCAGTGTTTCATTGATAGTGATTATTAACACTGATGGATTCACTGATCGCCAAATATTGCTGGACAATGTCTCGGCCGACAACGTGAAGATGCTTTTATTTGAACTTTTCGTTGTTTGTACTTTAAGCTGAGTTGATGTCAGCGATGCTGCATCGAGAAAATTATTATTTATTGATTAATGGCAACTGTCTGTGATCAGTTTATTGGGTTTGATTGATTTCAATACTTACGCTTGATAACTAAGTGATTAGAAGTGAATTAATTGTGTAAAATGTGAACAGATGGCGTGTTGTATTGATTCAGACGAGTTGTTTGGTCTGATGTGTTCTGAGGGAAGTGACAGGATGAAGCAGGTGTTTACTCTTTTGGCTCTATCTTGTTGTTGTGTTAGAGCAAACAGGAAACTACGACAGAGCTCTTCTCCTGCAGCCACGTATATCAAGTCCTTCATCAGATCTGCTTTTATTGATACTGATGAGCTGCACGATGCTCAACCTCTGCACGTTTCCACATTTACTCCGTCTCTTTGACTCGTCTTGCTCTTGCATTATTTTTCGCTCAGAAATTTTTGTTCCAGTTTATTATTTCTAATGTCACAAAATCGAATTTGTAACTGTGGATCGAATTTAGCTCAAACCTTCCAGCATCACATTGCTTGTGTTTGTAAGTTTGGAACAAAGTTCATCCAGATCCCTTTGAGGGTCTGGGGTCAGAGGTCACCTCGGCGGTCTCCCACCTCTTCTGATGTAGTGAAGACATTTTGTAAATGGTTGAGAGGGAAGAAAGTGAAAAGTCACAGTTGGTTCTGAGGATGTCTGAAGAAAGTTATGTGAAGTGAACACGTCTTGACAGATGATCAATAATTTGATTTATTTTTTATTGTTACAGATGAATGTAAATTTTGAAAGCTTTGTAATTATGGATCAAATAAAATCTGAATAGAAGATATTTTGAATCTAATTTCCTCTGTGTTGACGAATCAAACACATACACACTCCGATGGAGTTAATGTCCCTCACAGCTTTTTCACAGCAGAGAGAAATGTTACTTTTTATAATTCTAATTATATAACCAGACAAGTTTTAGATCTTTGGGTGTTGTACAGTTGATATTGTGTGGCTACAGAGTTTCTGAAGGTTTCAACAAGCTGAATGTAAAAACGTTTTAACACCATAATGAATTTAAGACAAATATTGAGAACGACACATGTGAAGGAGATCTTGTTTGTGTGAGAACATCTGTATCACTGACTATACATGGCACCTAAATATTTCTCTTAAAATGTGTCTTAATGAACGTTGACATAATTCAAATTTCAGATAATTTAACTTTTAAAGACCTTCACAGGGTTCATGCTGTGGTTTGGTTGAAATCCTCTCAGAACCTGAGGGGAGGAGTTTGCAGGTATTCACCTCACCTGGTCTGACTGTAGTTTATAAGCTGGTGATATTCAGCCAGTTTCCCCGTTTGTGTTCTTTCTGTATTTTACATCTTGGGAACAATCTGTCAGCTGAAAACCACTCCTCTACCTCCTTTTAAGTTTAATTATTGCACTTGTATTGTACTTGTATTGTACTTGTATTGTTTGTAATACACTTAACATATCATGTTTCACCATGACCATCCCTGTGTTTCTCAAGTGAACTCATCTGCATCTCATTTACCTCATCAACACCAGAACATAAAACCCTGGACCTTAGTCACTCTGGATTGTCTCAGTGGTTCCTGTTCTCAGCCTGTTCAACTGCTGCAGACTAATCACCTGTCAAGTTATTTATGTTTTATTATTCTTATGCTCTTATGTGCTAATGGAAGCCTACATTTCCCTTTAAAGTATCTATCATAGTTATGGAGAAATACCTTTGGAAAATGGGACCTAAGGGTATATAATGTGAATAACAGTTATTCCTCAAATTTATAGAAAAGGCCAATTTTCTCGCAGCTTGTCTCATATGCTGTTGTAGGTCATAAAGAGGCAGCCAAATTAATGAGACAATTTCATAACCAGTTAAAAACTGTGTAGGATGTAAAATTAAATATAAACAAAGAGCCCAGTAATATTTCCCCTATAGAACACTGACAATCATAACTGTTTACACTTTTACATGGAAAAGAAAATCCAGCCTTTGAGACATTGATTTGTCAATAGTCACCATCTACAAACACAGTGTCCACTTTTCATAACAAGTTGGTGTTTTGAACGTGTACATCATGAGAAATTAACAAGTGATGTGTGATGTGATGTGATAGAACTTCCTGGTCTGTGTTAGAATTCAAACAACAGATATTCAGGGACTCTAACACTCTGAGCTAATCATTGGCTCTGAGGCCTCAGTCTGAGGACATGTGTTATCCAGTGTCTCTTTCTCATTGTCTTCTTTGGCCCCATGTACCAGTGTCAGCTCTCGTGCTGATTGCTGGACTTTCACCTTGAACACGTCACACTTCTCAGGTAACAGGCCTTTGTTGAAGAGCACAGACGTCAGATAGGAGAACAACACGATGGCAGCAATGGCAGACAGCATGGAGATGGTCTTAACTGGAGCATACTGGACATAAACTCCATCCTCAAGAACACATCCTGGGAAGTGGAGGACAACTGGCAGCCCGAGTGATGGGAGTCCACTGAGAACTCTGAGCACCAATCCCACCACACAGCCCATAACAGCTCCGTAACCATTGGAGATATTGACGAAGAGGACGCAGACCAGTTGAGGGAAGATTATGACGTAGGCCACTTCAGCACCAAGAATCAAGAAGAGTAAGACACTTTTTTTCTGGCTGGTTAGTGATGTACCAACCAAACCCACGACCATCACAGCAACTCGGATCACCCACTGAATCTCTCTGTCTGAAGCCTGGAGAAAAAGTAGAGAGGAGGAGGTGAAGAGGTTTGAGATACTAACCATTATCTTATAATTCAATGTTCTCACCTGTGGCCTCAGGATGTTCTTGTATATGTTGGAGGTGAAGACAGAAGCAGCAGAAATCAAACAAGAATCAGCAGATGACATCACAGCAGCAGCAACACATCCAGTTCCGATTATGCCGATGAAGGACGGGGTGAGGTGCTGTAATGTGAGGGGCAGGACTTGAGCTGCTTCCCCACGTTCATATGGAGATGGAGAACCATAAGACGTCAGGTTCCAATCTGAGGAGCAGACCAAAGAAAATTCATACAAAAATAAAACATTACAGTGGACACCGTATAAAGTGATCAAGGACAAAGTAATCAACCGTCCAAATCGTCAACAGAATCGCTCCTATTCAAAGGCTGGTTAAATAACTTGGTTATCGTGATCAAGTAGTCTGCTTACAGTGATCGTTTGGTCTTTTTATGTTTGGACGGTAGAATAGTTGTCTTTTTACAGTTGACTCTCCTGCACTAAGGATTGTGACTCAGCACTTTGTTTATATGGTAATGGATCAACCTTGGTTTCAAAACCCACTGTTTAGAACACAAATCAACAAAAGGTCACCTTGCTCTATACCTGCTCACTAAGTTATGCAAAGATGTTGCTCCTTGGTTTCCTGTGATTTAACATGTTTTGTTCTTTCTGTAACATTAAATACAACAGATAAGTGGATGTAAGATTTCACAGTTTACATAAGTACGTAGAAGTTGTCAGTACCCGTAGATGCAGCAGCTGCCCCAAGCAGTATTGGAGGTGTTCCAAACACAAGTAGGACGAAAGCAGCGACAAAGCACGAGAGCTTAGCTGTGGCTAATGAAGAAGCTGCCAACGTCCTCTGGTGTAAACACTGAAATCCCAGACTTCCCAGTGACTTGAAAATGAAACAGAATTAAAATACGAGTCGTGTGTCTTTATCTTGAGGATTTCTCTCAACACTAGTGAAGTACATTTGACATCAGCCACAGTTTTGCTCCATCTTACAAACATCAAGAAATCATCCATCATGATCCAGGTCTTCTCCAGTCCTGGTGCACCAATCCAGGGAGCGTGTAAGGTGTTGTTCATCAGTGTCTTGCTGATGTCCAAGCAGTTAGGGTTCATCAAGACAAAGGGAACACACAGCCACTGCAGAGACAAATACAAATGTAAGTAATGGACAAGGACTCCAGCACTTTATAAAACCTTAAAGAACAGCAACTCACCAAGCTAATGAATATAAGAACAAGCTGAATAATATCAGTGTAGGCTACAGAGTAGAGACCTCCCAGCAGAGTGTAGATGATGACAACTGCAGCAGAGATCCAGATACACAGAGTGTAGGGCAAATCCAGAACCACACTCATGGTGCCTCCTGTTAAACACCTTGTATCAGTGGAATTCTACTTATATACAGTCTGTACAAGTATCACTGTCTCATATTCCTTCAAATACATTTATTTTAAACTGACATTTAAACACACACATATGAGCAGAGGTTAAAGTGCTTCTGTATATTTTTACTTACCTAAACAAATCAGTATTACAGTCACAAACATCATATCAAGAGTAATTGAGGCCAGGCTCAGTCCAGCTGTCAGAACTTGTCCATACTTGATGTGGAAAGGGTCCATCATTGTGACACACTTCATTTCTCTTAGTGGTTTAGCAAACACCAGGCCACCTTGATTTAATGAGGGGAAAAACAGAAACTAATGATAATATCAAGAAATCACAATAATAATGATTCAACTTGAGGTGAATTGATGAAGTAAAATTGCCAACTTAAACTTACATAGAATAAAAGATAAGCTGTATGCAGTTAACATCGTGGCTGCCCAGGTTAGTCCCAGTGACGGAGTGTACACCATCTCAGCTGTGCCAACAATGAAGCCTCCTCCAACCCATGTAGCTGCAGGATGGATCAACACACAGCAGATATTTGGACAAAGACTAAAGGTTAGATCATAATTCAGTATTATTGATCAATAGGACCAGTAGGACTTCACCCAACCAAGACTGTTGTTAGTCAAATCTGATTTGGCTGTTTATTATTCATATTAAACAACAATTCAGGATGTTTTCTTGTAAAAGTAATGCTTTTATAAATTGCCAGATCTTTCTGCCTCCACGCCTGCGACAGACACTTTCCATCCTGTTGTCTTCAGCTGAGCTGTCCTCACCTGTCATGGTGAAGATCCCCACCACCCAGTTGATGCTCCGGTTTCCCAGTAACGTCATCTCCATCTCACTGGCTCCACTTTTCTTCTGTTCCCTCTTGGACTTGAAAGAAGCCCAGATGCCGGTCCCAAGGACCATCAGGTAGAAGAGCACCATCACTATCACTCCTGGGATGTTCACTGCCATGATGAAGAACGTTGACCGTCTTTCACACCAGCGTGTTTTCAGAGTGTAGCTTCTCAGACAGTGGCTACGATTTACTGCTTCACTCTCACTCGTAAAACTAATAATGGGCCTCAAGAGACTTTTGGCAAAATGAATTTCTTCTATGGTAAATAATGGGCGTGGCTACAGGGCGACCTGTCAAACAGGTCTGAACACGAGGCTGAAGAACTTTGATTAAACCGTTATCTACATTTACATTACATGTTTCATTTAGCTGATGCTTTCATCCAAAGCAACTCACAATAAGTGCATTCAACCATGAGGGTACAAACCCAGAACAACAAGAATCAAGAAAGTACAATTTCTTCAAAAAAGCAAAACTACAAAGTGCTATAAGTAAGTGCCATTTAAGTGCTACTGAAATTGTTAGTTAAAAAATGTTATTCATGGTATAGTCGAGGTGTGTTTTTAGTTTGCAGTGGAAGATGTGTAAACTATCTGTCATGGAAACTCATCAAAGTGTGTGTGTGTGTTTTAGTTTGTCTCCTCCCATCAGAAAAATTCTTAAAAGATTTCTTGATTACATTTTTACTGAATAACTCTCACTTCTATTACACAAGATAAAGTGGCCTCGATGCTGTATTGGAAAAATTAAGTAAGTGTGGTTGAAAACTATTTTGTAGTTGAAGAGTAACGTTTTGCAGACCTGTCTAAAGCTACATATGTAAACAAACTGTCCAAATGCTTTATGACTTGACCTGTTTTATGGTCTGAACCGTTGTTGACCTGAAAACTGTCAGACCCCTTTTCCACTTATTTACTCTCCAAACAACTGAATGTATGTCTGCTTATCTCCTTAGGAAACACATGTAAATCATTTGTTTGTGTTTAGATCCCTCTCTCTCCTGCGCCTACAGAACCAGTCTGGATTGGTTCAGAGAGACAGCCCTCAGTCCTCCTATATAAGATCCTTGCATTTGACTGTTCTCCATCTTCACTCTGAGATCCTTGTGACTCTCTGTGTTGATCCTTTCTGCAGAAAGCCCCTATTAAAATACACGTAGATAACTTTGGTGTTTCCGGCCTCTTGTATTTCCAGACTTCCATCACAATGCCCAGATGTAAAAAGCCAACAGAATAAAACCCCAACATGCCTCCATACAGCTCCTGTGGTGTCATCCAAGTATCCGGCAGCCCTGACATTCATATTGCACTCGAAACCAAAAGACCAAAAGATGGCGCCGCGGACGGCTGCCTCGGTGTGTAGGTGCACAATGTTTTGTCTTGTTTTGTTAGTTAATTCAGCGTTCTGCCTAAGAACCGGGAGCTCTTTCACCAGAGAAATGCTCATGAACATCAGGGTCACTTTCATTGCCTCATCTGTCGAAATTTTATATTCTGGTCAAAGGTGCCCTCACATTCGTACATACAGTGAAGCGACGGAGGAGAGGTAAACGTACCGGTTCGCTTGTGCATCTCCGCCGGCGGGGACTTCGCACACCGCTACCAGGTATATTCCTCTCCAACGTGCGTTCACTGTGCAACAAGCTGGACGAACTCCAGCTACTAGTTGGAAAGAACAGAGACTTCTCCTCATCTTCCGTTCTGTGCTTCACGGAGACGTGGCTGTGTGGTTCGATACCGGACTCTGCGCTGCAGTTGGCTGGCTTCCAACTTTTCAGAGCGGACCGCCACACGGAACTCTCCGGCAAGACGAAAGGTGGAGGAATCTGCTTCTATACTAACTACGGCTGGTGCAACGATGTGACAGTGATTCAACAGCACTGTTCTCCTGACCTGGAATATTTTGTCATCACATGCAAATCCTTCTACTCCCCCCGTGAGTTTGTTTCATTCATTCTGGTCGGTGTTTACATTCCACCGCAGGCTAACATGCAAGAGGCGCAACGCATGCTCGCCGACCAGATACTGTGTGTGGAACGGACTAACCCGGACTCCTTAGTTATTGTCCTCTGCAACTTTAACAAAGGAAATCTCACCCGCGAACTTCCCAAATACAAACAATTTATTAAATGCCCGACCAGAGAGGAGAACATTCTGGATCACTGTTACACCACAGTAAGCCGTGCCTATCACGCCGTCCCCCGGGCTGCACTGGGACTCTCGGACCACGTCATGGTCCATTTGATTCCTGCATACAGGCAGAAACTAAAACTCTGCAAACCTGTTGTGAGGACTTCAAAGCAGTGGACCAGTGAAGCTGTGGAGGATCTTCAGGTGTGCTTGGACTGTACAGACTGGGAGGAATTGTCGTGTTCTTTTATCCCGAGATATGAGAAGAGTCTCGGTTTGGTTCAACAAGTATTTATTTAGAAGCAATGGAAATTACAGCATAGCTATGGGCACTCAACGCACAGCCCCGGCCAAATCAGTAGCACGGGGTAGTCAAGAGTCGCCCCGAACGGACGGCGGGTGCATTACTTATAATAGTAGGTAAAACCTCATTGGTCAATAACGTTGACAGGGCATAGGTCACAGTTTCGTATGAGCACAGTGCATTCATGTATGTGTGATGTCGAATAAAGCTAAGGGAATACTGTAATATATAAAAGGTTAGGTATAAGAACAAGTTTAAGTACAGTGTATTGTATGCCACAGATTTAAAATCCTAACAGTGTTCAGGACTGCTACAAACAGTCTGGACGAGTACACAGAGGCTGTGACTTCTTATATCAGCTTCTGTGAGGACAGCTGTGTTCCATCACGCACCAGGGTGTGTTACAACAATGACAAACCCTGGTTCACAGCCAAACTCAAAAAGTTAAGGTTGGAGAAGGAAGAGGCGTTCAGGAGAGGGGACAGAGTCAGGTTTATAGAGTCGAAATCCAGGTTTAGCAAGGAGGTGAGAGAAGCTAAACGTCTGTACTCTGAGAAACTCCAACACCAGTTCTCAGCCAATGACTCTGCCTCTGTCTGGAAAGGGCTTAGGCAGATTACAAATTGTAAGCCTAGAGCCCCCCACTCCATTAACGACCCACGCCTGGCCAACGACTTGAATGAGTTTTACTGTTGCTTTGAAAGACAATGGGACAGTCCTGACACCATCCCCTGTGACACCACCCTCCAGCCCAACTGCACCTCCCCCACCATAGCAAAGGCCTGCGCCTTTCCACAACTGCCCACCTCAGAGCCCCCTCCCTCCTCCCCTACCACAGTGACGACTCTCTCCATCCTGGAGAGGGACGTCAACAGACTCTTCAGGAGACAGAACCCCCCGCAAAGCAGCCGGGCCAGACTCTGTCTCTCCATCAATCCTGAAACACTGTGCTGATCAGCTGTCTCCGGTGTTCACAGCCATCTTTAACACCTCACTGGAGACATGCCACATACCAGCTTGCTTCAAGACCTCCACCATCATCCCTGTCCCCAAAAAAACAAAGATCACTGGACTCAATGACTACAGACCAGTCGCCCTGACTTCTGTGGTGATGAAGGCATTTGAGCGCCTTGTTCTCCCTCTCCTGGACCCCCTGCAGTTTGCCTACAGAGCCAACAGGTCTGTAGATGATGCAGTAAACATGGCCCTTCACTTCATTCTCCAGCACCTGGACTCCTCAGGAACCTACGCCAGGATCCTGTTTGTGGACTTCAGCTCAACACCATCATTCCGGCTCTGCTACAGGACAAGCTCTCCCAGCTGAGTGTGCCTGACTCCATCATCGAGTCCATCCTCACCTCCTCCATCACCATCTGGTACGCTGCTGCCAATGACAAAGGCAGACTGCAGCGTATCATCCGTTCTGCTGAGAAGGTGATTGGCTGCAATCTGCCATCTCTACAGGACCTGTTTGCCTCTAGGACCCTGAGGCGTGCAGGTAAGATTGTGGCAGATCCTTCTCACCCGGGTCACAAACTCTTCGAGGTACTTCCCTCCGGGAGGAGGCTGCGGTCCATCAGGACCAAAACCACAAGACCAGCTTCTTCCCGGCTGCAGTTGCCCTTATCAACAAGGCCCGGGACCCCCACCTGACTTGGACTCTTATCCCGCCCCCACGCCTCAAGTCTGTGTTACATTAACACACATTACAGTACATTGCACATTGCACTCCTGTTTTGCATTTTACTTTACTTTTTATATATTTTTACTTTATATATTGTTATTTTTTTTCTAATGCTTAGTACTTATTGTGTTTTTATGTTCATTGTATGCACCTATACACCAAGGAAAATAAATACTTTGATTCTGATTCTGAAACGGCGTCATTACATTTCATTGAGCTGACGCTTTCATCCAAAGCGACTCACAATAAGTGCATCAACCATGAGGGAACAAACCCAGAACAACAAGAGTCAAAGTGTTGCATGTAAGTGTGACTAAACAGAACTAAACTTTTTATTTGTTAGGAGAAAATGTTTTCATCCAAGTTGTGTTCTGAAGAGATGTGTCTTTAGTCTGCGGCGGAAGATGTGTAGACTTTCTGTCCTGATGCCACTGGTAACCAGTGAAGGGAGCAGAGGAGTGTGAGTGAATTTAGGTTAAAGACCAGTGGAGCTGCTGCTTTCTGGATGAGATGCAGAGGTTTGGATGGCACTAGCAGGTAGACCTGCCAGGAGGGGGTTGCAATAGTCGAGGTGTGAGATGACCAGAACCTGTGACGGCCTCTGCGTGAGAAGGGGGTGTATTCTCTTGATGTTGTGCAACATAAATCTACAGAAACAGGTTGTTGCAGTAAAGATGGCAGTAAGGGACAGTTGACTGTCGGGGGTCATCCTGCTCCTGTGTTTCCTGTTGTCTGTACTTTGAGTTTTGTATCACCCGAGTTTTTTTGCCATCCTTCTACGTGTGAGCCAGTTTTCTCACACACACACACACACACACACACACCTGTCTATCTTGTTTGTCTGTATTTGGATCCAGCGCAGCAAATTTCTAAGTACAAGTAGAGACAGGTGGTCATTTAATGAGCTTGTGACTTATGCTTTTCCCTCCCTTGTGTATGCTACATGTTGATATGAATCTTATTCAGGGTCAGAGAAGACAACACATAATGGTGCTGTAATCAAATGGAAGAGCTTGTTTCAGAATTTGAAGCCAGTGTAGACAAGATTTGTTGTCCTGTCTTTTCTAAATAAAGTTGATTCAATGATTCAGTGATCATTGAATCAACTTTATTAAAAGATGATGGTGAAGTGGTTAAAATGAAAGTGTGTAAATACAAAAGATGTTAAGTGCCCTGTAACATCACAGATTAAAATGCCAGCAATATGAAGGAGTCATTTCCGACCATTACGATATCTGATTTTGTATCTCACCGTAACACTTTACATCAGAAGAGACACACAACATGGTGAGATCACAATCTTTGTAGTTCAGTAGATCTCACTGTCATTTGTCCCAGTATAAACAAAGAACCCAATAAAGGACCAAAGTTGCAATAAGAACTTATTGTAATGAAAGAGAGTCAATCTTTTTGAACCGTTGTCAGGGATGGTGAGGCAGATGGACCCAGGATGCAGAGTTTAAACTAAAGAGTCTTTTTAATGAAAAGTCTTTTACAGAAAAAATAAGAATAAACGCAGGAATCTCAAAAAGGTAAAAACTGAAAAAACACAGAACACACGGGGGAAGCTTACAAGAGATGCAGAGGACGGGAGCTCAGGAGACACGGGGTACAAAGACACAGGAGGACAGGACGACGATCCCACAAGGACAAATGGAAGCACAGAGACTTATATACACACACAGGGGAGGCAGAGGCAATTGGACACAGGTGGAACACATGAGGACTGGTGCAGACAATCACAGACAGGAAGTGAAGAAAGAAAACACACTAGGAACAAAGACTACAAAATAAAACAGGAAACAGAACACAGGCACACCGAAACAACTCAGACAAGCATAAACACAAGGAAGTCAAGAAACACAAGGTAATAATAAAACAGAAAACACTCTTAATAAAGAAGAGGACAAAATAAACACTCAGAATACAAAACCCTTACAACTGAAGACAAATGTGCTCAGTGAATTGGTGCCAACTATGTCCACTGTTCTTAATACCCCTGTGTTTTGGATGCAGAAGTCTCCATGGGGATGTAGGATGTGATAGAACTTCCTGGTCTGTGTTAGAATTCAAACAACAGATATTCAGGGACTCTAACACTCTGAGCTAATCATTGGCTCTGAGGCCTCAGTCTGAGGACATGTGTTATCCAGTGTCTCTTTCTCATTGTCTTCTTTGGCCCCATGTACCAGTGTCAGCTCTCGTGCTGATTGCTGGACTTTCACCTTGAACACGTCACACTTCTCAGGTAACAGGCCTTTGTTGAAGAGCACAGACGTCAGATAGGAGAACAACACGATGGCAGCAATGGCAGACAGCATGGAGATGGTCTTAACTGGAGCATACTGGACATAAACTCCATCCTCAAGAACACATCCTGGGAAGTGGAGGACAACTGGCAGCCCGAGTGATGGGAGTCCACTGAGAACTCTGAGCACCAATCCCACCACACAGCCCATAACAGCTCCGTAACCATTGGAGATATTGACGAAGAGGACGCAGACCACTTGAGGGAAGATTATGACGTAGATCAATTCAGCACCAAGAATCCAGAAGAGTAAGACACTGTTTTTCTGGCTGGTTAGTGATGTACCAACCAAACCCACGACCATCACAGCAACTCGGATCACCCACTGAATCTCTCTGTCTGAAGCCTGGAGAAAAAGTAGAGAGGAGGAGGTGAAGAGGTTTGAGATACTAACCATTATCTTATAATTCAATGTTCTCACCTGTGGCCTCAGGATGTTCTTGTATATGTTGGAGGTGAAGACAGAAGCAGCAGAAATCAAACCAGAATCAGCAGATGACATCACAGCAGCAGCAACACATCCAGTTCCGATTATGGCGATGAAGGACGGGGTGAGGTGCTGTAATGTGAGGGGCAGGACTTGAGCTGCTTCCCCACGTTCATATGGAGATGGAGAACCATAAGACGTCAGGTTCCAATCTGAGGAGCAGACCAAAGAAAATTCATACAAAAATAAAACATTACAGTGGACACCGTATAAAGTGATCAAGGACAAAGTAATCAACCGTCCAAATCGTCAACAGAATCGCTCCTATTCAAAGGCTGGTTAAATAACTTGGTTATCGTGATCAAGTAGTCTGCTTACAGTGATCGTTTGGTCTTTTTATGTTTGGACGGTAGAATAGTTGTCTTTTTACAGTTGACTCTCCTGCACTAAGGATTGTGACTCAGCACTTTGTTTATATGGTAATGGATCAACCTTGGTTTCAAAACCCACTGTTTAGAACACAAATCAACAAAAGGTCACCTTGCTCTATACCTGCTCACTAAGTTATGCAAAGATGTTGCTCCTTGGTTTCCTGTGATTTAACATGTTTTGTTCTTTCTGTAACATTAAATACAACAGATAAGTGGATGTAAGATTTCACAGTTTACATAAGTACGTAGAAGTTGTCAGTACCCGTAGATGCAGCAGCTGCCCCAAGCAGTATTGGAGGTGTTCCAAACACAAGTAGGACGAAAGCAGCGACAAAGCACGAGAGCTTAGCTGTGGCTAATGAAGAAGCTGCCAACGTCCTCTGGTGTAAACACTGAAATCCCAGACTTCCCAGTGACTTGAAAATGAAACAGAATTAAAATACTGTGGCGTGCACTCATGGGTGTGTCCTCTCACCCAGTGGGTTTATGGGTAAGATAAAACCTGTGTCTATATATACTTCCCGTATGGGGAACATGTGCGAGTTCTCACTAACTGCTGAATAAACGACAGTAAGCAGTACCTGTGTCTCTGTCTTTCCTTGTCCTGCCACATTGGTGACCCCGTTTTTTGGACATGTTCGAGGTAGAGGAGGATAGTGTCCCTTCCTCATCGGGGGAAGACGTGTTTTCTTCCCCGGCGCCCGTGGACCGTGTCTCCACAACGACCATGGCGCCGCAGCTTCCGCGATCGACCAGCTCCGCGGAGCACGTTAAACTGCCGGAGTTTTGGCAGAACGACCCCGCGCCGTGGTTTCAGCACGTCGAGGCTCTCTTCCATCTGCGAGGAGTAACGGCAGACGACTCCAGGTATTTTTTGGTGGTCGCGGCTTTGGACCAGCAAACCACCCGGCGCGTGATGCAGCTCCTGCGAGCCCCGCCGCTGCGAGGAAAGTACGCCGCCATCAAGCAGCTTCTCCTACGACGCTACAGCTTGTCAGCCGCGGAGAGAGCGGACAAGCTACTGTCGCTTCCCGGTTTGGGCGATGGTTCGGCAGTGGACCTGATGGACGAGATGCTGTCGTTGCTGGGCTCCGAGGATGAGGGTTTCCTGTTCCCGCACATCTTTCTGCGCCAGCTCCCGCTGCAGGTGCGCGCAGCCCTCGCCAACTCTTCTTGTTTGGCGGCCGGCGACTTCCGTGGATTGGCTGAGCAGGCGGACCGGATCCTGCTGACTTCGAGGAACATCTCCGTGCAGAGTGTGGCCGTGGAGTCCTCGCAGTCGACGTTGGAGAACGAGGTTCCGGCATTGACGGCTGCAGTTTCCACCCGCAGACAGCGCGGCCAGCTGTGTTTCTTCCATCAGCGCTTCGGCAGCAAGGCGCGCCGCTGCGTTCCTCCGTGTGCGTTCGAGGCGCCGGGAAACGGAAGAGCCGGCGCTCGGTAGCAGCCGTGGGCGCTGGTGATCAAGACGAGCTGCTGTTCGTTCATGACTCCATATCAGGTAATCAGTTCCTGGTGGACTCCGGCTCGCAGAAGAGCCTTCTCCCTCCTGCAGCTACGGACCTCTCGGCTCGTGGCAGTGGTCCGCGTCTGACAGCGGCTAACGGTTCGGCTATAGAGACGTTTGGTACCAAGTCTGTGACTGTGTGTTTCAATGGACGCAAATTTCTGTGTGATTTTGTTGTAGCCTCCATTACGGTTCCTATTATCGGGGCAGATTTTCTGTGCACTAATGGGTTGTTAGTGGATGTAGCTAATCGCAGGCTCATTGATGCTGTGTCTTTTGCGTCTTTTCCGTGTCAGTCAGGGGGACCCGGGCCGTTAACACACGCTAATTTCGCTGCGTCAGAGGATGTCTTCCAGCGCTTACTGGCGGAATTTCCTTCGCTGACAACGCCCGCATTTTCTGCCGCGGTTACTAAACACGGCGTGGAACATTTCATTCCCACTGTGGGTACGCCCGTTTTCGCACGTTCGCGTCGCCTCGACACCGTGAAGTTAGCCACCGCGAAGGAGGAGTTTGCTACCATGGAGCGTTTGGGGATCGTTAGGCGGTCCAACAGCCCGTGGGCTTCACCGCTCCACATGGTGCCCAAGGCGGACGGTTCTTGGCGGCCGTGCGGCGACTTCCGCCGTTTAAATAACATTACGGCCCATGACCGTTACCCCATTCCGCATGTTCAGGATTTTTCGATTCGTCTGGCGGGCATGACAATTTTTTCTAAAATCGATTTGGTGCGAGGTTATCATCAGGTGCCTGTGCGGGCAGAGGACGTGCCCAAGACTGCTGTCATTACACCGTTTGGGCTTTTCGAGTTCCTGCGAATGCCGTTCGGCCTCAAAGGCGCAGCGCAGACGTTTCAGCGATTGATGGACTCGGTGCTACGTGACCTTGCGTTTGTTTTCGTCTATTTGGACGACATCTTGGTGGCCAGCCCGTCGGCTGATGAGCATTTGTCGCACCTTAGGCAGGTTTTCCAGCGCCTTGATGGGCATGGTCTCATTGTCAACACAGCCAAGTGCCAGTTTGGGCTGTCTGTCATAGACTTTTTGGGCCATCGCATTTCGTCGCAGGGTGCGGTTCCTTTGCCCTCGAAGGTGCATGCAGTTGCGGATTTTCCCCGTCCGGTCTCGGTCAGGTCGCTACAGGAGTTTTTGGGCATGGTAAATTTTTACAATCGTTTCTTGCCTCGTGCGGCCCAACTCCTGCAACCATTGTATGGTGCTTTGAAGCTTAAGAGTGCCAAGGACCCGGTTGACTGGACCCCTGTGAGGATCCAGGCTTTTGAGGGGGCTAAGGCTGCCCTGGCTAACGCGGCGCTTCTGGCGCACCCCGCGTCTCGGGCGCCAATCGCCCTCACGACCGATGCTTCGGATGTGGCTGTTGGTGCAGTTGTTGAACAGCGTGTTGCGGGTGCGTGGCAGCCCCTTGCATTTTTTAGCCGCGGTTTGCGGGACAGTGAGCGAAAATACAGTGTGTTTGACCGGGAACTGTTAGCGTTGTACCTGGCTACGCGTCATTTCCGTTTCCTGCTGGAAGGCCGCCCTTTCACGGCCTATGTTGACCACAAACCATTGACGTTTGCTATGGCGAAGGTGACAGAGCCATGGTCTGCTCGCCAGCAGCGCCATCTAGCGGCAATCTCCGAATTCACAACGGACATCCAACATGTGGCGGGTAAAGCGAACCCGGTTGCAGACTGCCTGTCGCGGGTGCTGGTGTGCCCTGTGCATCTTGGGGTTGATTTTGCCGCACTGGCTGCCGATCAACCTGGGGACCCGGGTATCGTTGCACTGAGAGCTGCGAGTACCGGTCTGGAGCTGGAGGAGGCAGTTGTACAAAATGGTGGGCCTGCCCTCCTTTGCGACGTCTCCACGGGCCGCCCCCGCCCGGTGGTGCCGGTTGCTTGGCGCCGTCGGGTCTTTGATATGGTGCACTCTCTTTCTCATCCGGGTGTCCGGGCGTCGGTGAAGTTGGTGTCTTCGAAGTTTGTGTGGCCTGGCCTTCGTAAAGAGGTCAAAGAGTGGGCGGCCACGTGTGTGGCGTGTCAGCGCGCGAAAGTTCACCAGCACACTAGGGCGCCCCTCGAGCCATTTTTGATTCCGGCCAGGCGTTTTGATCATGTGCATATCGACCTTGTGGGGCCTCTTCCCCCTTCCCAGGGTTTTACACATCTCCTTACCATGGTAGATCGGACCACTAGGTGGCCAGAGGCGGTTCCTCTGTCTTCCACGACATCTGCGGACGTGGCACGCGCTTTTATTTCAGCTTGGGTCTCACGTTTTGGTGCACCGTCTGATATCACCTCTGACAGAGGCCCGCAGTTCATTTCGGAGCTCTGGTCAGCACTAGCAAAGTCTTTGGGCACACAGGTTCACCGTACCACTGCCTACCACCCCCAGGCTAACGGTTTATGTGAACGTTTTCACCGGTCACTTAAGGCGTCATTGCGGGCTGCGCTCTCAGATGCAAACTGGTTGGATCGGTTGCCGTGGGTGATGCTCGGGTTGCGCTCGGCTCCTAAGGCTGACCTGGATGCCTCGCCTGCAGAGTTGGTACTCGGTCAGCCGCTCCGCGTCCCAGGGGAGTTTCTGCCTCAGAGCTCGGCCCCCTTTCCGCGTCCTGCGTCACGGGCCGCTTGTGCACCGGTGCCCGTGCATCATTTTTCTCCTCGGTCTTTCGTGCCAACGGATCTCGCGACCGCTCGGTTTGTTTTCGTGCGTCACGATGCTCACCGGTTTCCCCTCCAGCCCCCGTATGACGGCCCGTTTAGAGTGTTAGAGGCGGGTTCTAAAAGTTTCATTCTGGACATGGGCGGGCGCAGGGAGCGTGTTTCGTTAGACAGACTTAAGCCAGCTCATCTGTTGGCTGGCGAAGAGGTGCTACCGGCCCGGGTTCCCCGTCGTGGTCGCCCCCCTTCTAAGGCCCCTGTGTTGTTTTCTCCAGTTGTGCCTCCTGATCCTGTGCCTGTGGTAAATGATGTCCCTTCTGCTTGTTCCACCCCTGCGTTTGCGGATGGGGATCGGCGTAGCCGTTATGGTCGCCTCGTTAAACCCCCTGAGAGGTGCTGACTTTTATCCCATTTTATTTTTTTCCCTCTGGGTGTTCGGGGGGGGGCTGTGTGGCGTGCACTCATGGGTGTGTCCTCTCACCCAGTGGGTTTATGGGTAAGATAAAACCTGTGTCTATATATACTTCCCGTATGGGGAACATGTGCGAGTTCTCACTAACTGCTGAATAAACGACAGTAAGCAGTACCTGTGTCTCTGTCTTTCCTTGTCCTGCCACAATACGAGTCGTGTGTCTTTATCTTGAGGATTTCTCTCAACACTAGTGAAGTACATTTGACATCAGCCACAGTTTTGCTCCATCTTACAAACATCAAGAAATCATCCATCATGATCCCGGTCTTCTCCAGTCCTGGTGCACCAATCCAGGGAGCGTGTAAGGTGTTGTTCATCAGTGTCTTGCTGATGTCCAAGCAGTTAGGGTTCATCAAGACAAAGGGAACACACAGCCACTGCAGAGACAAATACAAATGTAAGTAATGGACAAGGACTCCAGCACTTTATAAAACCTTAAAGAACAGCAACTCACCAAGCTAATGAATATAAGAACAAGCTGAATAATATCAGTGTAGGCTACAGAGTAGAGACCTCCCAGCAGAGTGTAGATGATGACAACTGCAGCAGAGATCCAGATACACAGAGTGTAGGGCAAATCCAGAACCACACTCATGGTGCCTCCTGTTAAACACCTTGTATCAGTGGAATTCTACTTATATACAGTCTGTACAAGTATCACTGTCTCATATTCCTTCAAATACATTTATTTTAAACTGACATTTAAACACACACATATATGAGCAGAGGTTAAAGTGCTTCTGTATATTTTTACTTACCTAAACAAATCAGTGTTGTTGTTACCCATAGTATATCACTAAGAACTGAGGCCAGGCTCAGTCCAGCTGTCAGAACTTGTCCATACTTGATGTGGAAAGGGTCCATCATTGTGACACACTTCATTTCTCTTAGTGGTTTAGCAAACACCAGGCCACCTTGATTTAATGAGGGGAAAAACAGAAACTAATGATAATATCAAGAAATCACAATAATAATGATTCAACTTGAGGTGAATTGATGAAGTAAAATTGCCAACTTAAACTTACATAGAATAAAAGATAAGCTGTATGCAGTTAACATCGTGGCTGCCCAGGTTAGTCCCAGTGACGGAGTGTACACCATCTCAGCTGTGCCAACAATGAAGCCTCCTCCAACCCATGTAGCTGCAGGATGGATCAACACACAGCAGATATTTGGACAAAGACTAAAGGTTAGATCATAATTCAGTATTATTGATCAATAGGACCAGTAGGACTTCACCCAACCAAGACTGTTGTTAGTCAAATCTGATTTGGCTGTTTATTATTCATATTAAACAACAATTCAGGATGTTTTCTTGTAAAAGTAATGCTTTTATAAATTGCCAGATCTTTCTGCCTCCACGCCTGCGACAGACACTTTCCATCCTGTTGTCTTCAGCTGAGCTGTCCTCACCTGTCATGGTGAAGATCCCCACCACCCAGTTGATGCTCCGGTTTCCCAGTAACGTCATCTCCATCTCACTGGCTCCACTTTTCTTCTGTTCCCTCTTGGACTTGAAAGAAGCCCAGATGCCGGTCCCAAGGACCATCAGGTAGAAGAGCACCATCACTATCACTCCTGGGATGTTCACTGCCATGATGAAGAACGTTGACCGTCTTTCACACCAGCGTGTTTTATAACCCGTATCTTGACGAACAAGATAAACTGGAAAATATAACGAGTGTAACTGGAAAAGCAGCAGATCTCTAAAGGTGAGCTCACCATCATGAACATTGAGCCTGATTTACTGCTTCTCTTTCTGTAATTACTTGGTGTCAGTTGTGTTAAACTTTGCTTTACTTGCGTGCACGTGATATCTGTCGGACCGCAGTGCATTTCAACTTGCTATGTTTCTGTGTGAAGAAAAGCAGTAAAGCTGGAAGTATATTCATAGATTCAGACTGTGGCGGTTGCTCCATCAGCTCACTCAGTCTTATAATGAAAAAATGTATAGTTTTGACACATTCTGTATTTCATTCCAGTAAAAACTTTACACATATTCCTTTTTTCTTAGTACATCTTTATTTAATTGAGTTTATTTTCTAAGTTGGGTGCACACGATTTCACTTATATTATTTTTCTTTAATTATTCTGTCTTTTTCTTTAATTTACAATAACACTTACCCTTTGTTTGTAAAGACCTCACCTGACAAGAGGCCTGAAGCCTGCAGGAAGTGGTCTTTTAAGGCCATCCCACAGGAAGTTGAGAAGACGAAAGGGGCAGGATTGTTATAATTTGTTTAAGGTTAAGCCTATTTGTTTGTATATAATTATTGTGATAGGTTGTTAATGTTTGTATGTTGATCGTTTATTTGGGAAGTTCATGTTTTTCCTTGTTCAGTGTTTTTCAAGGGTGGGTTGAATATTGAAAATGTGGAAGGACACTTGAAGGAGTGGTTCCCAAGATCGGAGGATAAGTCAACATTCTTTGGAAAAAAAAAGTCTAAATTACATGATTTCTGATGACTCCTATAGGTTCTACTGATCAACTTCCTGGTCTGTGTTAGAATTCAAACAACAGATATTCAGGGACTCTAACACTCTGAGCTAATCATTGGCTCTGAGGCCTCAGTCTGAGGACATGTGTTATCCAGTGTCTCTTTCTCATTGTCTTCTTTGGCCCCATGTACCAGTGTCAGCTCTCGTGCTGATTGCTGGACTTTCACCTTGAACACGTCACACTTCTCAGGTAACAGGCCTTTGTTGAAGAGCACAGACGTCAGATAGGAGAACAACACGATGGCAGCAATGGCAGACAGCATGGAGATGGTCTTAACTGGAGCATACTGGACATAAACTCCATCCTCAAGAACACATCCTGGGAAGTGGAGGACAACTGGCAGCCCGAGTGATGGGAGTCCACTGAGAACTCTGAGCACCAATCCCACCACACAGCCCATAACAGCTCCGTAACCATTGGAGATATTGACGAAGAGGACGCAGACCAGTTGAGGGAAGATTATGACGTAGATCAATTCAGCACCAAGAATCCAGAAGAGTAAGACACTGTTTTTCTGGCTGGTTAGTGATGTACCAACCAAACCCACGACCATCACAGCAACTCGGATCACCCACTGAATCTCTCTGTCTGAAGCCTGGAGAAAAAGTAGAGAGGAGGAGGTGAAGAGGTTTGAGATACTAACCATTATCTTATAATTCAATGTTCTCACCTGTGGCCTCAGGATGTTCTTGTATATGTTGGAGGTGAAGACAGAAGCAGCAGAAATCAAACAAGAATCAGCAGATGACATCACAGCAGCAGCAACACATCCAGTTCCGATTATGGCGATGAAGGACGGGGTGAGGTGCTGTAATGTGAGGGGCAGGACTTGAGCTGCTTCCCCACGTTCATATGGAGATGGAGAACCATAAGACGTCAGGTTCCAATCTGAGGAGCAGACCAAAGAAAATTCATACAAAAATAAAACATTACAGTGGACACCGTATAAAGTGATCAAGGACAAAGTAATCAACCGTCCAAATCGTCAACAGAATCGCTCCTATTCAAAGGCTGGTTAAATAACTTGGTTATCGTGATCAAGTAGTCTGCTTACAGTGATCGTTTGGTCTTTTTATGTTTGGACGGTAGAATAGTTGTCTTTTTACAGTTGACTCTCCTGCACTAAGGATTGTGACTCAGCACTTTGTTTATATGGTAATGGATCAACCTTGGTTTCAAAACCCACTGTTTAGAACACAAATCAACAAAAGGTCACCTTGCTCTATACCTGCTCACTAAGTTATGCAAAGATGTTGCTCCTTGGTTTCCTGTGATTTAACATGTTTTGTTCTTTCTGTAACATTAAATACAACAGATAAGTGGATGTAAGATTTCACAGTTTACATAAGTACGTAGAAGTTGTCAGTACCCGTAGATGCAGCAGCTGCCCCAAGCAGTATTGGAGGTGTTCCAAACACAAGTAGGACGAAAGCAGCGACAAAGCACGAGAGCTTAGCTGTGGCTAATGAAGAAGCTGCCAACGTCCTCTGGTGTAAACACTGAAATCCCAGACTTCCCAGTGACTTGAAAATGAAACAGAATTAAAATACGAGTCGTGTGTCTTTATCTTGAGGATTTCTCTCAACACTAGTGAAGTACATTTGACATCAGCCACAGTTTTGCTCCATCTTACAAACATCAAGAAATCATCCATCATGATCCAGGTCTTCTCCAGTCCTGGTGCACCAATCCAGGGAGCGTGTAAGGTGTTGTTCATCAGTGTCTTGCTGATGTCCAAGCAGTTAGGGTTCATCAAGACAAAGGGAACACACAGCCACTGCAGAGACAAATACAAATGTAAGTAATGGACAAGGACTCCAGCACTTTATAAAACCTTAAAGAACAGCAACTCACCAAGCTAATGAATATAAGAACAAGCTGAATAATATCAGTGTATGCTACAGAGTAGAGACCTCCCAGCAGAGTGTAGATGATGACAACTGCAGCAGAGATCCAGATACACAGAGTGTAGGGCAAATCCAGAACCACACTCATGGTGCCTCCTGTTAAACACCTTGTATCAGTGGAATTCTACTTATATACAGTCTGTACAAGTATCACTGTCTCATATTCCTTCAAATACATTTATTTTAAACTGACATTTAAACACACACATATATGAGCAGAGGTTAAAGTGCTTCTGTATATTTTTACTTACCTAAACAAATCAGTATTGTTGTTACCCATAGTATATCACTAAGAACTGAGGCCAGGCTCAGTCCAGCTGTCAGAACTTGTCCATACTTGATGTGGAAAGGGTCCATCATTGTGACACACTTCATTTCTCTTAGTGGTTTAGCAAACACCAGGCCACCTTGATTTAATGAGGGGAAAAACAGAAACTAATGATAATATCAAGAAATCACAATAATAATGATTCAACTTGAGGTGAATTGATGAAGTAAAATTGCCAACTTAAACTTACATAGAATAAAAGATAAGCTGTATGCAGTTAACATCGTGGCTGCCCAGGTTAGTCCCAGTGACGGAGTGTACACCATCTCAGCTGTGCCAACAATGAAGCCTCCTCCAACCCATGTAGCTGCAGGATGGATCAACACACAGCAGATATTTGGACAAAGACTAAAGGTTAGATCATAATTCAGTATTATTGATCAATAGGACCAGTAGGACTTCACCCAACCAAGACTGTTGTTAGTCAAATCTGATTTGGCTGTTTATTATTCATATTAAACAACAATTCAGGATGTTTTCTTGTAAAAGTAATGCTTTTATAAATTGCCAGATCTTTCTGCCTCCACGCCTGCGACAGACACTTTCCATCCTGTTGTCTTCAGCTGAGCTGTCCTCACCTGTCATGGTGAAGATCCCCACCACCCAGTTGATGCTCCGGTTTCCCAGTAACGTCATCTCCATCTCACTGGCTCCACTTTTCTTCTGTTCCCTCTTGGACTTGAAAGAAGCCCAGATGCCGGTCCCAAGGACCATCAGGTAGAAGAGCACCATCACTATCACTCCTGGGATGTTCACTGCCATGATGAAGAACGTTGACCGTCTTTCACACCAGCGTGTTTTATAACCCGTATCTTGACGAACAAGATAAACTGGAAAATATAACGAGTGTAACTGGAAAAGCAGCAGATCTCTAAAGGTGAGCTCACCATCATGAACATTGAGCCTGATTTACTGCTTCTCTTTCTGTAATTACTTGGTGTCAGTTGTGTTAAACTTTGCTTTACTTGCGTGCACGTGATATCTGTCGGACCGCAGTGCATTTCAACTTGCTATGTTTCTGTGTGAAGAAAAGCAGTAAAGCTGGAAGTATATTCATAGATTCAGACTGTGGCGGTTGCTCCATCAGCTCACTCAGTCTTATAATGAAAAAATGTATAGTTTTGACACATTCTGTATTTCATTCCAGTAAAAACTTTACACATATTCCTTTTTTCTTAGTACATCTTTATTTAATTGAGTTTATTTTCTAAGTTGGGTGCACACGATTTCACTTATATTATTTTTCTTTAATTATTCTGTCTTTTTCTTTAATTTACAATAACACTTACCCTTTGTTTGTAAAGACCTCACCTGACAAGAGGCCTGAAGCCTGCAGGAAGTGGTCTTTTAAGGCCATCCCACAGGAAGTTGAGAAGACGAAAGGGGCAGGATTGTTATAATTTGTTTAAGGTTAAGCCTATTTGTTTGTATATAATTATTGTGATAGGTTGTTAATGTTTGTATGTTGATCGTTTATTTGGGAAGTTCATGTTTTTCCTTGTTCAGTGTTTTTCAAGGGTGGGTTGAATATTGAAAATGTGGAAGGACACTTGAAGGAGTGGTTCCCAAGATCGGAGGATAAGTCAACATTCTTTGGAAAAAAAAAGTCTAAATTACATGATTTCTGATGACTCCTATAGGTTCTACTGATCAACTTCCTGGTCTGTGTTAGAATTCAAACAACAGATATTCAGGGACTCTAACACTCTGAGCTAATCATTGGCTCTGAGGCCTCAGTCTGAGGACATGTGTTATCCAGTGTCTCTTTCTCATTGTCTTCTTTGGCCCCATGTACCAGTGTCAGCTCTCGTGCTGATTGCTGGACTTTCACCTTGAACACGTCACACTTCTCAGGTAACAGGCCTTTGTTGAAGAGCACAGACGTCAGATAGGAGAACAACACGATGGCAGCAATGGCAGACAGCATGGAGATGGTCTTAACTGGAGCATACTGGACATAAACTCCATCCTCAAGAACACATCCTGGGAAGTGGAGGACAACTGGCAGCCCGAGTGATGGGAGTCCACTGAGAACTCTGAGCACCAATCCCACCACACAGCCCATAACAGCTCCGTAACCATTGGAGATATTGACGAAGAGGACGCAGACCACTTGAGGGAAGATTATGACGTAGATCAATTCAGCACCAAGAATCCAGAAGAGTAAGACACTGTTTTTCTGGCTGGTTAGTGATGTACCAACCAAACCCACGACCATCACAGCAACTCGGATCACCCACTGAATCTCTCTGTCTGAAGCCTGGAGAAAAAGTAGAGAGGAGGAGGTGAAGAGGTTTGAGATACTAACCATTATCTTATAATTCAATGTTCTCACCTGTGGCCTCAGGATGTTCTTGTATATGTTGGAGGTGAAGACAGAAGCAGCAGAAATCAAACAAGAATCAGCAGATGACATCACAGCAGCAGCAACACATCCAGTTCCGATTATGCCGATGAAGGACGGGGTGAGGTGCTGTAATGTGAGGGGCAGGACTTGAGCTGCTTCCCCACGTTCATATGGAGATGGAGAACCATAAGACGTCAGGTTCCAATCTGAGGAGCAGACCAAAGAAAATTCATACAAAAATAAAACATTACAGTGGACACCGTATAAAGTGATCAAGGACAAAGTAATCAACCGTCCAAATCGTCAACAGAATCGCTCCTATTCAAAGGCTGGTTAAATAACTTGGTTATCGTGATCAAGTAGTCTGCTTACAGTGATCGTTTGGTCTTTTTATGTTTGGACGGTAGAATAGTTGTCTTTTTACAGTTGACTCTCCTGCACTAAGGATTGTGACTCAGCACTTTGTTTTATATGGTAATGGATCAACCTTGGTTTCAAAACCCACTGTTTAGAACACAAATCAACAAAAGGTCACCTTGCTCTATACCTGCTCACTAAGTTATGCAAAGATGTTGCTCCTTGGTTTCCTGTGATTTAACATGTTTTGTTCTTTCTGTAACATTAAATACAACAGATAAGTGGATGTAAGATTTCACAGTTTACATAAGTACGTAGAAGTTGTCAGTACCCGTAGATGCAGCAGCTGCCCCAAGCAGTATTGGAGGTGTTCCAAACACAAGTAGGACGAAAGCAGCGACAAAGCACGAGAGCTTAGCTGTGGCTAATGAAGAAGCTGCCAACGTCCTCTGGTGTAAACACTGAAATCCCAGACTTCCCAGTGACTTGAAAATGAAACAGAATTAAAATACGAGTCGTGTGTCTTTATCTTGAGGATTTCTCTCAACACTAGTGAAGTACATTTGACATCAGCCACAGTTTTGCTCCATCTTACAAACATCAAGAAATCATCCATCATGATCCCGGTCTTCTCCAGTCCTGGTGCACCAATCCAGGGAGCGTGTAAGGTGTTGTTCATCAGTGTCTTGCTGATGTCCAAGCAGTTAGGGTTCATCAAGACAAAGGGAACACACAGCCACTGCAGAGACAAATACAAATGTAAGTAATGGACAAGGACTCCAGCACTTTATAAAACCTTAAAGAACAGCAACTCACCAAGCTAATGAATATAAGAACAAGCTGAATAATATCAGTGTAGGCTACAGAGTAGAGACCTCCCAGCAGAGTGTAGATGATGACAACTGCAGCAGAGATCCAGATACACAGAGTGTAGGGCAAATCCAGGACCACACTCATGGTGCCTCCTGTTAAACACCTTGTATCAGTGGAATTCTACTTATATACAGTCTGTACAAGTATCACTGTCTCATATTCCTTCAAATACATTTATTTTAAACTGACATTTAAACACACACATATATGAGCAGAGGTTAAAGTGCTTCTGTATATTTTTACTTACCTAAACAAATCAGTGTTGTTGTTACCCATAGTATATCATTAAGAACTGAGGCCAGGCTCAGTCCAGCTGTCAGAACTTGTCCATACTTGATGTGGAAAGGGTCCATCATTGTGACACACTTCATTTCTCTTAGTGGTTTAGCAAACACCAGGCCACCTTGATTTAATGAGGGGAAAAACAGAAACTAATGATAATATCAAGAAATCACAATAATAATGATTCAACTTGAGGTGAATTGATGAAGTAAAATTGCCAACTTAAACTTACATAGAATAAAAGATAAGCTGTATGCAGTTAACATCGTGGCTGCCCAGGTTAGTCCCAGTGACGGAGTGTACACCATCTCAGCTGTGCCAACAATGAAGCCTCCTCCAACCCATGTAGCTGCAGGATGGATCAACACACAGCAGATATTTGGACAAAGACTAAAGGTTAGATCATAATTCAGTATTATTGATCAATAGGACCAGTAGGACTTCACCCAACCAAGACTGTTGTTAGTCAAATCTGATTTGGCTGTTTATTATTCATATTAAACAACAATTCAGGATGTTTTCTTGTAAAAGTAATGCTTTTATAAATTGCCAGATCTTTCTGCCTCCACGCCTGCGACAGACACTTTCCATCCTGTTGTCTTCAGCTGAGCTGTCCTCACCTGTCATGGTGAAGATCCCCACCACCCAGTTGATGCTCCGGTTTCCCAGTAACGTCATCTCCATCTCACTGGCTCCACTTTTCTTCTGTTCCCTCTTGGACTTGAAAGAAGCCCAGATGCCGGTCCCAAGGACCATCAGGTAGAAGAGCACCATCACTATCACTCCTGGGATGTTCACTGCCATGATGAAGAACGTTGACCGTCTTTCACACCAGCGTGTTTTCAGAGTGTAGCTTCTCAGACAGTGGCTACGATTTACTGCTTCACTCTCACTCGTAAAACTAATAATGGGCCTCAAGAGACTTTAGGACAAAATTAATTTCTTCTATGGTAAATAATGGGCGTGGCTACAGGGCGACCTGTCAAACAGGTCTGAACACGAAACTCATCAAAGTGTGTTTGTGTGTTTTAGTTTGTCTCCTCCCATCAGAAAAATTCTTAAAAGATTTCTTGATTACATTTTTACTGAATAACTCTCACTTCTATTACACAAGATAAAGTGGCCTCGATGCTGTATTGGAAAAATTAACTAAGTGTGGTTGAAAACTATTTTGTAGTTGAAGAGTAACGTTTTGCAGACCTGTCTAAAGCTACATATGTAAACAAACTGTCCAAATGCTTTATGACTTGACCTGTTTTATGGTCTGAAACAACTCTCCAAGCAACAGAATGTATGTCTGCTTATCTCCTTAGGAAACACATGTAAATCATTTGTTTGTGTTTAGATCCCTCTCTCTCCTGCGCCTACAGAACCAGTCTGGATTGGTTCAGAGAGACAGCCCTCAGTCCTCCTATATAAGATCCTTGCATTTGACTGTTCTCCATCTTCACTCTGAGATCCTTGTGACTCTCTGTGTTGATCCTTTCTGCAGAAAGCCCCTATTAAAATACACCTAGATAACTTTGGTGTTTCCGGCCTCTTGTATTTCCAGACTTCCATCACAATGCCCAGATGTAAAAAGCCAACAGAATAAAACCCCAACATGCCTCCATACAGCTCCTGTGGTGTCATCCAAGTATCCGGCAGCCCTGACATTCATATTGCACTCGAAACCAAAAGACCAAAAGATGGCGCCGCGGACGGCTGCCTCGGTGTGTAGGTGCACAATGTTTTGTCTTGTTTTGTTAGTTAATTCAGCGTTCTGCCTAAGAACCGGGAGCTCTTTCACCAGAGAAATGCTCATGAACATCAGGGTCACTTTCATTGCCTCATCTGTCAAAATTTTATATTCTGGTCAAAGGTGCCCTCACATTCGTACATACAGTGAAGCGACGGAGGAGAGGTAAACGTACCGGTTCGCTTGTGCATCTCCGCCGGCGGGGACTTCGCACACCGCTACCAGGTATATTCCTCTCCAACGTGCGTTCACTGTGCAACAAGCTGGACGAACTCCAGCTACTAGTTGGAAAGAACAGAGACTTCTCCTCATCTTCCGTTCTGTGCTTCACGGAGACGTGGCTGTGTGGTTCGATACCGGTCTCTGCGCTGCAGTTGGCTGGCTTCCAACTTTTCAGAGCGGACCGCCACACGGAACTCTCCGGCAAGACGAAAGGTGGAGGAATCTGCTTCTATACTAACTACGGCTGGTGCAACGATGTGACAGTGATTCAACAGCACTGTTCTCCTGACCTGGAATATTTTGTCATCACATGCAAACCCTTCTACTCCCCCCGTGAGTTTGTTTCATTCATTCTGGTCGGTGTTTACATTCCACCGCAGGCTAACGTGCAAGAGGCGCAACGCGTGCTCGCCGACCAGATACTGTGTGTGGAACGGACTAACCCGGACTCCTTAGTTATTGTCCTCTGCAACTTTAACAAAGGAAATCTCACCCGCGAACTTCCCAAATACAAACAATTTATTAAATGCCCGACCAGAGAGGAGAACATTCTGGATCACTGTTACACCACAGTAAGCCGTGCCTATCACGCCGTCCCCCGGGCTGCACTGGGACTCTCGGACCACGTCATGGTCCATTTGATTCCTGCATACAGGCAGAAACTAAAACTCTGCAAACCTGTTGTGAGGACTTCAAAGCAGTGGACCAGTGAAGCTGTGGAGGATCTTCAGGTGTGCTTGGACTGTACAGACTGGGAGGAATTGTCGTGTTCTTTTATCCCGAGATATGAGAAGAGTCTCGGTTTGGTTCAACAAGTATTTATTTAGAAGCAATGGAAATTACAGCATAGCTATGGGCACTCAACGCACAGCCCCGGCCAAATCAGTAGCACGGGGTAGTCAAGAGTCGCCCCGAACGGACGGCGGGTGCATTACTTATAATAGTAGGTAAAACCTCATTGGTCAATAACGTTGACAGGGCATAGGTCACAGTTTCGTATGAGCACAGTGCATTCATGTATGTGTGATGTCGAATAAAGCTAAGGGAATACTGTAATATATAAAAGGTTAGGTATAAGAACAAGTTTAAGTACAGTGTATTGTATGCCACAGATTTAAAATCCTAACAGTGTTCAGGACTGCTACAAACAGTCTGGACGAGTACACAGAGGCTGTGACTTCTTATATCAGCTTCTGTGAGGACAGCTGTGTTCCATCACGCACCAGGGTGTGTTACAACAATGACAAACCCTGGTTCACAGCCAAACTCAAAAAGTTAAGGTTGGAGAAGGAAGAGGCGTTCAGGAGAGGGGACAGAGTCAGGTTTATAGAGTCGAAATCCAGGTTTAGCAAGGAGGTGAGAGAAGCTAAACGTCTGTACTCTGAGAAACTCCAACACCAGTTCTCAGCCAATGACTCTGCCTCTGTCTGGAAAGGGCTTAGGCAGATTACAAATTGTAAGCCTAGAGCCCCCCACTCCATTAACGACCCACGCCTGGCCAACGACTTGAATGAGTTTTACTGTTGCTTTGAAAGACAATGGGACAGTCCTGACACCATCCCCTGTGACACCACCCTCCAGCCCAACTGCACCTCCCCCACCATAGCAAAGGCCTGCGCCTTTCCACAACTGCCCACCTCAGAGCCCCCTCCCTCCTCCCCTACCACAGTGACGACTCTCTCCATCCTGGAGAGGGACGTCAACAGACTCTTCAGGAGACAGAACCCCCCGCAAAGCAGCCGGGCCAGACTCTGTCTCTCCATCAATCCTGAAACACTGTGCTGATCAGCTGTCTCCGGTGTTCACAGCCATCTTTAACACCTCACTGGAGACATGCCACATACCAGCTTGCTTCAAGACCTCCACCATCATCCCTGTCCCCAAAAAAACAAAGATCACTGGACTCAATGACTACAGACCAGTCGCCCTGACTTCTGTGGTGATGAAGGCATTTGAGCGCCTTGTTCTCCCTCTCCTGGACCCCCTGCAGTTTGCCTACAGAGCCAACAGGTCTGTAGATGATGCAGTAAACATGGCCCTTCACTTCATTCTCCAGCACCTGGACTCCTCAGGAACCTACGCCAGGATCCTGTTTGTGGACTTCAGCTCAACACCATCATTCCGGCTCTGCTACAGGACAAGCTCTCCCAGCTGAGTGTGCCTGACTCCATCATCGAGTCCATCCTCACCTCCTCCATCACCATCTGGTACGCTGCTGCCAATGACAAAGGCAGACAGCAGCGTATCATCCGTTCTGCTGAGAAGGTGATTGGCTGCAATCTGCCATCTCTACAGGACCTGTTTGCCTCTAGGACCCTGAGGCGTGCAGGTAAGATTGTGGCAGATCCTTCTCACCCGGGTCACAAACTCTTCGAGGTACTTCCCTCCGGCAGGAGGCTGCGGTCCATCAGGACCAAAACCACAAGACCAGCTTCTTCCCGGCTGCAGTTGCCCTTATCAACAAGGCCCGGGACCCCCACCTGACTTGGACTCTTATCCCGCCCCCACGCCTCAAGTCTGTGTTACATTAACACACATTACAGTACATTGCACATTGCACTCCTGTTTTGCATTTTACTTTACTTTTTATATATTTTTACTTTATATATTGTTATTTTTTTTCTAATGCTTAGTACTTATTGTGTTTTTATGTTCATTGTATGCACCTATACACCAAGGAAAATAAATACTTTGATTCTGATTCTGAAACGGCGTCATTACATTTCATTGAGCTGACGCTTTCATCCAAAGCGACTCACAATAAGTGCATCAACCATGAGGGAACAAACCCAGAACAACAAGAGTCAAAGTGTTGCATGTAAGTGTGACTAAACAGAACTAAACTTTTTATTTGTTAGGAGAAAATGTTTTCATCCAAGTTGTGTTCTGAAGAGATGTGTCTTTAGTCTGCGGCGGAAGATGTGTAGACTTTCTGTCCTGATGCCACTGGTAACCAGTGAAGGGAGCAGAGGAGTGTGAGTGAATTTAGGTTAAAGACCAGTGGAGCTGCTGCTTTCTGGATGAGATGCAGAGGTTTGGATGGCACTAGCAGGTAGACCTGCCAGGAGGGGGTTGCAATAGTCGAGGTGTGAGATGACCAGAACCTGTGACGGCCTCTGCGTGAGAAGGGGGCGTATTCTCTTGATGTTGTGCAACATAAATCTACAGAAACAGGTTGTTGCAGTAAAGATGGCAGTAAGGGACAGTTGACTGTCGGGGGTCATCCTGCTCCTGTGTTTCCTGTTGTCTGTACTTTGAGTTTTGTATCACCCGAGTTTTTTTGCCATCCTTCTACGTGTGAGCCAGTTTTCTCACACACACACACACACACACCTGTCTATCTTGTTTGTCTGTATTTGGATCCAGCGCAGCAAATTTCTAAGTACAAGTAGAGACAGGTGGTCATTTAATGAGCTTGTGACTTATGCTTTTCCCTCCCTTGTGTATGCTACATGTTGATATGAATCTTATTCAGGGTCAGAGAAGACAACACATAATGGTGCTGTAATCAAATGGAAGAGCTTGTTTCAGAATTTGAAGCCAGTGTAGACAAGATTTGTTGTCCTGTCTTTTCTAAATAAAGTTGATTCAATGATTCAGTGATCATTGAATCAACTTTATTAAAAGATGATGGTGAAGTGGTTAAAATGAAAGTGTGTAAATACAAAAGATGTTAAGTGCCCTGTAACATCACAGATTAAAATGCCAGCAATATGAAGGAGTCATTTCCGACCATTACGATATCTGATTTTGTATCTCACCGTAACACTTTACATCAGAAGAGACACACAACATGGTGAGATCACAATCTTTGTAGTTCAGTAGATCTCACTGTCATTTGTCCCAGTATAAACAAAGAACCCAATAAAGGACCAAAGTTGCAATAAGAACTTATTGTAATGAAAGAGAGTCAATCTTTTTGAACCGTTGTCAGGGATGGTGAGGCAGATGGACCCAGGATGCAGAGTTTAAACTAAAGAGTCTTTTTAATGAAAAGTCTTTTACAGAAAAAATAAGAATAAACGCAGGAATCTCAAAAAGGTAAAAACTGAAAAAACACAGAACACACGGGGGAAGCTTACAAGAGATGCAGGAGGACGGGAGCTCAGGAGACACGGGGTACAAAGACACAGGAGGACAGGACGACGATCCCACAAGGACAAATGGAAGCACAGAGACTTATATACACACACAGGGGAGGCAGAGGCAATTGGACACAGGTGGAACACATGAGGACTGGTGCAGACAATCACAGACAGGAAGTGAAGAAAGAAAACACACTAGGAACAAAGACTACAAAATAAAACAGGAAACAGAACACAGGCACACCGAAACAACTCAGACAAGCATAAACACAAGGAAGTCAAGAAACACAAGGTAATAATAAAACAGAAAACACTCTTAATAAAGAAGAGGACAAAATAAACACTCAGAATACAAAACCCTTACAACTGAAGACAAATGTGCTCAGTGAATTGGTGCCAACTATGTCCACTGTTCTTAATACCCCTGTGTTTTGGATGCAGAAGTCTCCATGGGGATGTAGGATGTGATAGAACTTCCTGGTCTGTGTTAGAATTCAAACAACAGATATTCAGGGACTCTAACACTCTGAGCTAATCATTGGCTCTGAGGCCTCAGTCTGAGGACATGTGTTATCCAGTGTCTCTTTCTCATTGTCTTCTTTGGCCCCATGTACCAGTGTCAGCTCTCGTGCTGATTGCTGGACTTTCACCTTGAACACGTCACACTTCTCAGGTAACAGGCCTTTGTTGAAGAGCACAGACGTCAGATAGGAGAACAACACGATGGCAGCAATGGCAGACAGCATGGAGATGGTCTTAACTGGAGCATACTGGACATAAACTCCATCCTCAAGAACACATCCTGGGAAGTGGAGGACAACTGGCAGCCCGAGTGATGGGAGTCCACTGAGAACTCTGAGCACCAATCCCACCACACAGCCCATAACAGCTCCGTAACCATTGGAGATATTGACGAAGAGGACGCAGACCAGTTGAGGGAAGATTATGACGTAGATCAATTCAGCACCAAGAATCCAGAAGAGTAAGACACTGTTTTTCTGGCTGGTTAGTGATGTACCAACCAAACCCACGACCATCACAGCAACTCGGATCACCCACTGAATCTCTCTGTCTGAAGCCTGGAGAAAAAGTAGAGAGGAGGAGGTGAAGAGGTTTGAGATACTAACCATTATCTTATAATTCAATGTTCTCACCTGTGGCCTCAGGATGTTCTTGTATATGTTGGAGGTGAAGACAGAAGCAGCAGAAATCAAACCAGAATCAGCAGATGACATCACAGCAGCAGCAACACATCCAGTTCCGATTATGGCGATGAAGGACGGGGTGAGGTGCTGTAATGTGAGGGGCAGGACTTGAGCTGCTTCCCCACGTTCATATGGAGATGGAGAACCATAAGACGTCAGGTTCCAATCTGAGGAGCAGACCAAAGAAAATTCATACAAAAATAAAACATTACAGTGGACACCGTATAAAGTGATCAAGGACAAAGTAATCAACCGTCCAAATCGTCAACAGAATCGCTCCTATTCAAAGGCTGGTTAAATAACTTGGTTATCGTGATCAAGTAGTCTGCTTACAGTGATCGTTTGGTCTTTTTATGTTTGGACGGTAGAATAGTTGTCTTTTTACAGTTGACTCTCCTGCACTAAGGATTGTGACTCAGCACTTTGTTTTATATGGTAATGGGTCAACCTTGGTTTCAAAACCCACTGTTTAGAACACAAATCAACAAAAGGTCACCTTGCTCTATACCTGCTCACTAAGTTATGCAAAGATGTTGCTCCTTGGTTTCCTGTGATTTAACATGTTTTGTTCTTTCTGTAACATTAAATACAACAGATAAGTGGATGTAAGATTTCACAGTTTACATAAGTACGTAGAAGTTGTCAGTACCCGTAGATGCAGCAGCTGCCCCAAGCAGTATTGGAGGTGTTCCAAACACAAGTAGGACGAAAGCAGCGACAAAGCACGAGAGCTTAGCTGTGGCTAATGAAGAAGCTGCCAACGTCCTCTGGTGTAAACACTGAAATCCCAGACTTCCCAGTGACTTGAAAATGAAACAGAATTAAAATACGAGTCGTGTGTCTTTATCTTGAGGATTTCTCTCAACACTAGTGAAGTACATTTGACATCAGCCACAGTTTTGCTCCATCTTACAAACATCAAGAAATCATCCATCATGATCCAGGTCTTCTCCAGTCCTGGTGCACCAATCCAGGGAGCGTGTAAGGTGTTGTTCATCAGTGTCTTGCTGATGTCCAAGCAGTTAGGGTTCATCAAGACAAAGGGAACACACAGCCACTGCAGAGACAAATACAAATGTAAGTAATGGACAAGGACTCCAGCACTTTATAAAACCTTAAAGAACAGCAACTCACCAAGCTAATGAATATAAGAACAAGCTGAATAATATCAGTGTAGGCTACAGAGTAGAGACCTCCCAGCAGAGTGTAGATGATGACAACTGCAGCAGAGATCCAGATACACAGAGTGTAGGGCAAATCCAGAACCACACTCATGGTGCCTCCTGTTAAACACCTTGTATCAGTGGAATTCTACTTATATACAGTCTGTACAAGTATCACTGTCTCATATTCCTTCAAATACATTTATTTTAAACTGACATTTAAACACACACATATATGAGCAGAGGTTAAAGTGCTTCTGTATATTTTTACTTACCTAAACAAATCAGTGTTGTTGTTACCCATAGTATATCATTAAGAACTGAGGCCAGGCTCAGTCCAGCTGTCAGAACTTGTCCATACTTGATGTGGAAAGGGTCCATCATTGTGACACACTTCATTTCTCTTAGTGGTTTAGCAAACACCAGGCCACCTTGATTTAATGAGGGGAAAAACAGAAACTAATGACAATATCAAGAAATCACAATAATAATGATTCAACTTGAGGTGAATTGATGAAGTAAAATTGCCAACTTAAACTTACATAGAATAAAAGATAAGCTGTATGCAGTTAACATCGTGGCTGCCCAGGTTAGTCCCAGTGACGGAGTGTACACCATCTCAGCTGTGCCAACAATGAAGCCTCCTCCAACCCATGTAGCTGCAGGATGGATCAACACACAGCAGATATTTGGACAAAGACTAAAGGTTAGATCATAATTCAGTATTATTGATCAATAGGACCAGTAGGACTTCACCCAACCAAGACTGTTGTTAGTCAAATCTGATTTGGCTGTTTATTATTCATATTAAACAACAATTCAGGATGTTTTCTTGTAAAAGTAATGCTTTTATAAATTGCCAGATCTTTCTGCCTCCACGCCTGCGACAGACACTTTCCATCCTGTTGTCTTCAGCTGAGCTGTCCTCACCTGTCATGGTGAAGATCCCCACCACCCAGTTGATGCTCCGGTTTCCCAGTAACGTCATCTCCATCTCACTGGCTCCACTTTTCTTCTGTTCCCTCTTGGACTTGAAAGAAGCCCAGATGCCGGTCCCAAGGACCATCAGGTAGAAGAGCACCATCACTATCACTCCTGGGATGTTCACTGCCATGATGAAGAACGTTGACCGTCTTTCACACCAGCGTGTTTTCAGAGTGTAGCTTCTCAGACAGTGGCTACGATTTACTGCTTCACTCTCACTCGTAAAACTAATAATGGGCCTCAAGAGACTTTTGGCAAAATTAATTTTTTCATTGGTACATAATGGGCGTGGCTACAGGGCGACCTGTCAAACAGGTCTGAACACAAAACTTATCAAAGTGTGTGTGTGTGTTTTAGTTTGTCTCCTCACATCAGAAAAATTCTTAAAAGATTTCTTGATTACATTTTTACTGAATAACTCTCACTTCTATTACACAAGATAAAGTGGCCTCGATGCTGTATTGGAAAAATTAACTAAGTGTGGTTGAAAACTATTTTGTAGTTGAAGAGTAACGTTTTGCAGACCTGTCTAAAGCTACATATGTAAACAAACTGTCCAAATGCTTTATGACTTGACCTGTTTTATGGTCTGAAACAACTCTCCAAGCAACAGAATGTATGTCTGCTTATCTCCTTAGGAAACACATGTAAATCATTTGTTTGTGTTTAGATCCCTCTCTCTCCTGCGCCTACAGAACCAGTCTGGATTGGTTCAGAGAGACAGCCCTCAGTCCTCCTATATAAGATCCTTGCATTTGACTGTTCTCCATCTTCACTCTGAGATCCTTGTGACTCTCTGTGTTGATCCTTTCTGCAGAAAGCCCCTATTAAAATACACCTAGATAACTTTGGTGTTTCCGGCCTCTTGTATTTCCAGACTTCCATCACAATGCCCAGATGTAAAAAGCCAACAGAATAAAAACCATTACATTTCATTGAGCTGATGCTTTCATCCAAAGCGACTCACAATAAGTGCATCAACCGTGAGGGAACAAACCCAGAACAACAAGACCCAAGTGACTACATTAGCTTCAAAAAAGCCAAACTACAAAGTGTTGCATCTAAGTGCGACTAAACAGAACTAAACTATTTTATTCGTGAACAAATTCATGATGAGAGAAACTGGGAAAACAACAGACCCACTTTTGTAAAAACACGTTTTGAAAAAGAGACATGTAGACGAGTAAAACTAATAATGTGCCTCAAGAGACTTTTTGGCAAAATGAAATTCTTCTTCACCAACCCAATGTTGTTTTCATAACCTGCTCCGTCATCTGCTCCGTCATCTGCTCTGTCACTACCAGGACACACCTCTTCTTTCAGCTCCTCTGGCTTCACCTGTTTCCTTCACCTTCTTCTTTTGGAAACGCTTCTTATAACCACACACTTCAAGTATTTGCTTCTGTGAATGTGCACATCCCAAGTAGTGAGAAGTCAGCTGATCGAATGAAACAGAAAAATGCCAGTGACTGTAAAATTAAATAGTGCATTGTTTGTAAAGGGCTTTCTTTGGTCTGCGGTGACGATGGTTGCAATTTTCTCAGATGTAAAGATCTGGAGTCTGTCCTTTAGAACATGAAGAAAAGATCTGGACTCTGTTTAGAACATGAAGTTAAGACCTGGACGTTGTCTTTAGGTTGATCATCTTATAAAATGTTTCCATGCTCTAATGCTCAGATGCTTCAAGCACCTTATTCATGTTCAAAAACCAGGAGTTTGAGACTTTTCTGTGAGAAAAACATCAACTTGTCTTACTCACTGAACTTATTTCCCCTGACATACTTCACAAGTCATATTAAGCATCGTTGTTGTTTATCCCACTCTCCTGTTTCACTAAACCAGTTAACGTAAACGTATCACTGGTTTGGAACCATTATAATATATTCAGATTTCCGACCAGAACATGTTCCTGAACGCATCAAAGGAAGGACGCATGCGCCGTCCAGTCTTGAATCCTATTGGTCTGTTTCAAACTCTCACGCGCCAGTAGCTTCGCGGTTGTTTGCGCTGAATGGAGGCAGTGGAGCGCGGCAGCTCGTAGAGGCACTTCCGGTGGTAACAGAAACTGCCAGTGATTGTAAAGGCAGCTGTCAGTTCCACAGCTGGTTGAGGCAGGTTCACTGCTGCCACCCGGATGGAGACTCGTTCTCTGAGATGTAATCGTGGTTCATAAATGTTTAGCAGCGTGTTTCTGTTCTGAGCACCAAGGATACTTGATCTCTCTTTCTCCACGTGTGAAACCTGCTCGGTTTAGGGGGGGGGCTGGTTTCTGTGTCACATTTGTACCGATTCTGCTCGTTTAAACAACAGTGAGGCATCAAAGGCAGCTGCGTTTACAATCAGTGGCAGTTTCTGTTGACACCGGAAGTGCCTATACGAGCTGCCGCTGCCACGATGTGAGTTTGCCCTTACTGGAGAAAGTGTGTCCGTCTCCGGAGCTCATGTCCCGGGTCACACTGTCAGGTGAGGGTCGCTGTTCAGTCACCTCCATGTGTCAAATAACCTGTGGACAGTGGTCAGGTCGCTGGTTAGCGTTAGCTTGGCTAATGAAGAACTGTTGACAGCAGCTGTCGATGATAAACGAAGCAGTTAGCATTCAGCAGTTAGCATCCAGCAGTTAGCCTGAGCTCAGAACGTGTAGTTCTCTGTGTTTCACGTTATTCGCGATTAATCTTTGTCCTGCACGTTAACCACTTATTTTAACGTCGCTACACAAAACTCCACGTCCAGGTAGAAAGATGCTGAAACCAACTCCGGTGTTAAAGTGACTTGGCAGCCTCTTGAAGCTGAAGCATCTGGTTTCACAGCTGATTTAATCTGGAGCAACCTGTTCATCAATCTGTGGGTTTCTAGAATCTCACTCGAGGCTGAAGCAGTTTCATCAGACTCATAGATTATAGGCGATGCTATTGCTCCACAATCGGCTTATATTGCTACTTAGTTAACAAATATAAAGAATTTGCGTTTTGTGCAAGAAAAACACATGTTTACAAATGTAGCAGACAATGGAAAATATGCAAATGTCACAAGAAGTAGACAAATAAAGTATATTTGATTTGGGAAAATAATTGTGCAATATGTTGTAAAAACTAGAGCAGGATTGGAATGATTTGTACATTTGTTTGTCCAGTATCATTTTTCATATGTGGAAATGTTGAACATTATTTATTGCTCTGACTGAAATATGCACACAATACATATATCATAATATCCATTGTATTATACATTTTACTATGTGAATGAACTATTAAACTATTGTATTGTTACCTTTTCAGTATTAATAATACTACAAATAATAGAAGTAAGATTAGTAATGTGCGCATAGTTCAAATATATTTAACATCCTAGTCTGAACCATATACATTACACTGTATAATATTACATCACAATGTGACTCCTTGCTGCTACTTTAATCCTCCTCATTCTGTCACTTTGAGATGGTTTCCACCAGCAGCTCAACCACATCACCAGTGGATGTGCTGCCTTCATTTTGTGCACTGTTGTAATTTTCTTAATTGTTCCTGTAAAGTTATATTTGGTTCTATTTAGGTGCGTCTATTCTGTACTTGTGCTGCTGCAATATTCAAAGTATCCTCATGGGGTTAAGGGTCAAGTATTCTCTGTTTATAGTAATATAAAACATAACGGTTATCTGTTTATTGACTTAGTTTTACTTGAATCAGTACATTTTATTTATCTTTTAATTGCCTGTGCACATTTGATACTAATGTCATTTTAACAGAATGTTTAAATGACATTAAATGACTCCATTATGCACTTTATTTATTAGAACTTAGATTATCGCCCTAAAGGTGCCACTGTTTCATCTATATATTTTATTTGTCAAGGTTTCAACATTGATTTTTGAAAGCAAAGACAATATACAAACATTATTATAAAAATCATTTCGCTGAAACTTTTGGTTAAAGTCATTCAGATTGTAATATCTATACAAGGCTCAGGATTTATTGTTCTATAGTCAGATTGTATTTTTGCGTTTCATTCTCCGTGGTGTATTTTGAGTGTTGAATCTTCTCTTTGTGGTTCCAGGATGATGGAATCAAGCCTAAACAACAAGGCAGAGAGAAGAGAGCAGCTCGAGGTGGACGACTCATCAGAATTCAGCACTTTACCACAGTCACAGGTAAAAAGAAATTAACAAGTGAAGGAAAAGAAAACATTGATGGTTGAGTTAATAAATTCAAGTATCACAGATTTTACTCAAAATGTAACCAATAAAGTTTTATGCATAATTAGCAGCAGGTTGTCGGGTCCGACTCGTTCACACCAACAGGAACATGTGGGAACATCAGGCGAGGGGCGGAGCCTGTAGAGCAGCAGGAGGCGGGACATGACGTATAAATTCTGCTGTGGAAAGATCAGTGTTGTTGTTTCCAGCTCATCCACACCGGCGTCGGCCCTCATCACCAAAAGATCTGGAACCTCCTCAGAGATCTTAATAGGGATCTGCAGGAAAAGTTCCACTAAATGTCCAGACTCTGACATTTGCATTTTCACACACAGCCTGTCCAGAACATTTCTGGAACATGTCAAGAGTTCAGTCGATGTCCGACAGTAGCTGCAGTGAACTGAAAGCCTCCACAGGTTAACATACCTGGGGAAGGTAGCGGCTGTTGAAAGAGTTCTCTGTCTGTATGACGTGGACTGTTAAGATGTTGAAACACATTGCTCGTGTGTCCGACTTGTTGCAATGAAGTGTAACCACATATTTTAATGTCAAGTTGTCACTGGTATTTGAATGTGCAACAATGAGCAGCGTCTTCATGTTGTTGATGTGGAGGTGAGTGAGAGAGTAGATACACAGAGAGAGAGATCATCTTCATTGTGAATGCTGACTTGCATCATAGATTGATGTCTCGATCAGAAAAGGATTGGTTGAGATAAAATGTGCAAGATAATATTTATCTACAATAAATATAATGATAGTAAATCTAATTCCTTGATTCATCAGAAATGATGACTTCAATCTTTGATCTAGCCCTGAGGCTTGTTTATACTGAATGTCTGTGCCTTTTCGTACATATACTGTTTCCTTTAGTGTGATGCAGTCATTACCTGGCTTCTCTCCAACATGTGCACTTCTCCAGAACAATGTTTCAATTTCGGCGTCAAGTCTTTTTTCGGTGTGAACAGCCAGGCGGCTGCACGCTTCAGAAGGGCGCGGCTGCGCGCTTCAGAAGGGCGCGGCTGCACGCTTCAGAAGGGCGCGGCTGCACGCTTCAGAAGGGCGCGGCTGAACGCTTCAGAAGGGCGCGGCTGCGCGCTTCCGCGTCCGGTGTAAACCCGGCATTTGCCATGACACTACAACTTGATTGGAGTCCACCTGTGGTGAATTCAGCTGATTGGACATGCACCGGCCTATATAAGGTCCGACAGTTGACAGTGCATGTCAGAGCACAAACCAAGCCATGAAGACAGGATCGTATCGAGGCACAGATCTGGGGAACGGTACAGAAAAGTGTCTGCAGCATTGAAGGTCCCAATGAGCACAGTGTCCTCCATCATCCGTCAATGGAAGAAGTTTGGAACCACCAGGACTCTTCCTCGAGCTGGACCCCCGGCCAAACTGAGCGATCGGGGGAGCAGGGCCTAGTCAGGGAGGTGACCAAGAACCCAATGGGGTGGATGCAGGATTTTTATAAATCTTTAAATTTAACAGCGCTTGATTTCTCAGAGAATAATTCCTGGATCTTGATGAAAAACATTATTTACAGAACTGATATTTATGAGTGTGTGATTTGGTGCAGCTTGATTGAATTGCAGGAGGCTGTTTGCAGAAGTTTGAGCTCTACCAGATCCATCTGTTTTCACTATGTCTCTGAACCACTGACATGTTGTTGACTAATCCAGATGTGAGCTTCAATCTAAAGCCCAAAAATGTGCCCTATGCTTTTCCTGCAGCATTCCAGCATCGAGGAGAGAGACCACCTTCAGGTCTTCCTCCGAATCCGACCCTTCACCTCAGCAGAGAGAAGTAACGGAGAGTCACTGGTAAAATAAAGAAACAGGCACTCGTATGCAGGGACTTTCTGTGGAATAGTTGTTTTTTTAGTTAATCTGTTCTGCAAACAAACATCAGCTGTTGTTTTACAGGATTGTGTTGCCATCGAGTTTCCTGACACAGTCCTGCTGAAGCCTCCATGTTTGTCGCTCTCGGCGAGCGTTGACAAATTACTTCCACAGGCTGGACAACGCTTCCAGTTCTCTCAGGTCGGTTCCTCGGGCAGACTAGGAAGCCACAGGCAGATTAATCTTCTTCCTCAGACTTGTTTTGATTTCTTCTTCCATTAAAGACACTTGGAAGTATCCACTCATTATTTCTGAGCTTGTTTCCTTCCTTCCTCAGGTGTACGGTCCTGAGACGACCCAGAGAGAGCTGTTTGAAGGCACAGTGAAGAACTTAGTGAAAAATGTTCTTGAAGGAGAAAACTCGCTGGTTTTCACTTATGGAGTCACCAACGCTGGGAAGACCTTCACCTTCTTAGGTCTGTTCCTCTCCCTCGATCATTTACACCCTGTTGAGACCTGGTGTTAACCTCGGTCCTGAGTGGTCAGTGCTAAGTTCAAGTCTGAACGCACCTGAATGCATCCTGACACCTGAGCACTCATAGGTGCTTTCACAATGCAAATGACGGACCCCAGACTCAGCTGCCATCTCTGACCCACTGCAATTTAAATGTATTTGTGCTTTTTATGCTTCTCATTGACCACATGTTGATTTGAGATGACAATTGTTTATTTACATGCAGGAAGTGAGATGTGGTCACAGGAGACACATTGAGGACGGATGATAATACCAGGTGTGAATAGGGCCTTAGACGGTGCTACAACGGTTAAACAATACTGTGACAGCTTGAGATGTTGTCGCTCTCAGGAGAAAGTGATCTTTAGATCAGCAGCTTATTTAAAGCACTTAGTTTGATTCAGAATTTTGAGTTTAATCATGAAGAGGAGGAGGAAGAACATAACATGACCACATGCTCTTGTCACTCCAGGTCCAGATGCTGATGCAGGGATCCTGCCCAGGTCTCTTGACGTCATCTTCAGTAGCATCGATAAGCAGGTTTTTGCCGGGACGACCATCAAACCTCATCACTGCAGAGATTTCACAGGACTCAGTACAGAGCAGCAGGTGGAGGAGGCGATGTTCAAGAGAAACCTCTTCAGGCAACTGAAACAAGTAACTACTCTATTCACCTGTTTGAGACAAGGCTGCTTGAAACTAACTCCTGATTGGTCGAAATCGTGTAAGAGCAGGACTTTACTACCATGGCTCCACTTCACGATTACTGCTGCACAGACTCTGAATCTAAATGATGTTATCACCACAAGTTAGCAGCGTTAGTATCGAGTTAGTATTTTACCATAATTTCTGTACAAGGGGATTAAGAGACATGTCGTCCATCCTTAGTCAGCGGCTCAAATACTGTCTCGTGTCTACAGGTGAAAGTCTGTCCACCTGCCGGCCATGAACCACCATGTTCTCAGTTTTTCTCCAGTTTTTAAAACTAGATTTCATCTGACAACTCGGCTTTAAAAGATCTATTATAATTGTCTATAAAACTGCATGAACTCTATTCCATTATTAGGCCTCTTAAGTTTTTGCTCGTCCTTTGCTACAGGTCAGTGAAGTCAAAGTGAACTTCACTCTCACTGTTACATAATCTGTTAAAACTTCAAAACTGCAGCTGAGGAGAACCTGCCTGTTCACACTTGTTTCTTTCCTTGCTTTGCATCTTCATACTAATGACTCATCAAGCTCTGACATTGCCCCAGGAATTGTTTGTTAAATAAAGCTGCTGTTCACTATTTGTCTTTTAGAGTGACCGGAGCAATGTCAGCCTGTTGAACTCGACCAACAAGACGCTCATTGAAGGTAGATGTGTTTGTTTTATCTATTTGTTGAAAGTGTAACTTCATCCTTGAGTGTCTCAAAAAGATATCTTTAGAATGTCGTGCTGGGAGGCGAAGGCAGTAGAGGGGTCTCACCTTCAGTTTCCTGACAGACCACAGCCGTCGCGAGCGAGATGAGTCCAAGATGGTTTGAAACACTCAGTGCCATTAGGAGCCATAGTCAACATTTTTATAAATGTGGTAATAAATGTACAATTAAAACCAATATAGATGTGTGTCATCAAAGTTTATAAACGGCTCAAACACATTGAACATTAATCATTGTAATTAGCTTTATTCTTTATAAAATGTATTAGAGAATGTGTTATGTTGTGTGTTGCTGCTGTTACTGATTAGTTTTCTCTGAAGGTGCCTCCATCCTCGGGACGACTGTGGCTGCAGAGGACAAAATCAGCCTGGCTGTGCAAACGCACGCTAAGTTCTCTGTTTGGGTTTCCTTCTGTGAAATCTACAATGAGAACATTCACGACCTCCTGGAGGTGGCCTCCAGCGGGGCCCTGAGGAGGACGGTACTGCGTCTGTCACAGGATGTCGGGGGCAATGCCTTTGTCAAAGGTTCGTTGAGCCGGTTTAATGAAATGGCTTCATATGTGATGTTTAATGAGGTGCGGCAGGTTCACTCTTGTGGCACCTGCTGCTTATTAATAAATCATTTTTTGAAGTGACGTGTCACAGAACATGTTAATCAAACCGGCTACAGGCTGTGCTGCTGTGTTTCCTCACGTCAGTTAGCATTTCACATCACTGCGTCTGTGTCGTCTGTATAGACTTCTGAAAAGCATAACCACACCTGTGACCGCTTTCAGATCGTCATCACCCTGACCCTGTGTCGTCAGGTTAGACCGTAGATATACTTGCTGTTTGACCACGTGTTCACGTAGACGACCTGGTGCATCCTGAGCTTAAATGTTCACGTAATTACTGTGTATTCCACATGTTACTGGAGTATTCCACTATTCACACAGGAGGTCACGTACAGCCCTTAAACTGGTCATGTGTGATTTGCTTCTTGTCAAGTTGTAGCATTAACCTTTGAGAACCAAACTCTCTATATATATATATATATATATAATATATAATCAACACTGTGTAATATTATATCATTTAAAAAGAGTTTGTATCCACTGTCAGAAACGTTTGGAGAATTCCTTAACTCCTGCTAGTGTGCCTGATGTGTAGAAAAACAACAGAGGACCTTTTATTTAAATGTCTTTGTGTATTTTGTACTTAGATCTGCGCTGGGTTCAGGTCAACAGTGCAGAAGAGGCGTACACGGTGATGAAGCTGGGGAAGAGGAACCAGAGCTTCTCCTCCACCCGACTCAACCACCTGTCCAGCCGGAGGTGAGGAACGAGGCAGCAGCATTGTCTGTGTGAAAGACGTTTTATCGACTAACCGTGAATCGGTCGGTCTCTACTCTTAAGTTTGTGTTTACACCATTTTGATATAAAGTTAATGAAATATATGTTTTCTCTGTCTCTCTACAGTCACAGTATTTTCACCATTCGCATTTTGAGGATTGATGGTATTGGGAAGGTCCCCATAGTCAGTGAGTGAGTAAAACTTAAGATTTAACAGGAAGGCTGGAAAAACGCGTGCGTAGAATGAAATGTTGAACATGAAGGTTTATTGTGAGGGACCATGTTGTTCATGTAGATTCATTTATTTGTCATCAGGTTGTGTCTGTGTGACCTCGCCGGCTCGGAGAGATGCGCCAAGACTCAGAATAAAGGAGAGCGTCTGAAAGAAGCTGGAAACATCAACACGTCACTGCTCATCCTGGGAAAATGCATCACTGCACTGCGGCACAATCAGCAGACCAAGTGAGATTATTACCTCTGTCGTAGAAGACACAGAGCAAATTGCCGGGTCGGAAACTAAACCGGCCGCTGCTGCAGCTCAGGCCTCAGTACACCATCTTTTTGAGCTTTATTAGGGTTAGGTTGTGACACATTACCCATTTGACCCTAAAGCTCTGAATAAAAACTCTTTCTAAAGGTTTTCTGAAGAGCTGGCAGAAAACTATAATTTCTCAAACTCTGAAGGAGATAGACATGAAATGAAATGCTTACATTGTAAATCATTCCATATGTGATGAACATAAAAAAACATAAATAAAGTGGCAAACTTGCCAGGACCCCAACTCCTCCTCCTTGCTCCTTTTCTCAGGAGCAGGTGGAGACCAAAGCTAAAAACAGAGGAAACATTAGGAACAAACCCGACTAGTGGAATATCTTGTTGTTTTCTGTCTTTTAAAATGGGTTTCTGCATTTTTATACCATTCAAAGAAAATGATTCATACTTAATCCTTCAATTCAGCCTCATGAGTGAAGCAATTCAAAACTTAACAAAAGCCAACTAAACCAAACCTTTCCCTCCCTCAGGCTGCTTCAGCATGTTCCCTTCAGAGAGAGTAAGCTGACCCACTACCTGCAGGGCTTCTTCTGTGGCCGAGGTAAAGTCTGCATGATAGTCAACATCAACCAGCGCGCCTCCATGTACGACGAGACCCTCAACGTCCTCAAATTCTCTGCCGTGGCACAGAAGGTGCATTTTCTATATGCGTTTATTTTCTATGAAAAACCAAACTACCGCTACATCATCAGATTTATTTATTAACCAAATCCTCTGTTTCCAGGTTGTAGTCCTGTCCACAAGGCCTCTTGCCACGAAACCGCAGAGGTCTGCCGGTGACATGCCCTTCATCGTCAGCAGTGCTGAGAGGAAGACTCCTCGCAGCAGGAGGGGCTCTCTGATTGACTGGGAGAGCAGCCTGGAGGATGTAAAGGTGGGGACCTCAGACAGGATTTCATTTATTACAGTTTGTTATTTTACTGCTGTATTTTGGATCTTTCCTTTTCCTGGCTTTAATGATTCACCAGACAAACCTTCATAGGACACAGTGTGAAATGAGGAGAGAGCGAGGAAGACCGCAAAGGGTCGGGTCAGAACCAAACCTGTAGCCGCTGGAGGTGAACTCCAGTGTCCGTGTGCCACAAACCTTCATTGTGTCTTTTCATGTGTTTGTCCAGGAGGAAGTGGACAATGAGTACGAGGAAGAAACAAGCCTGATGGAGGAAACTATGGACCAGACCGGAAATGAAGACGATGATGAAATCCTCATCAGCAAACAGACGCATCAGGTCCGTCCCTTCACATTTTAATGTGTTTAACAAAGAAGTTGGAATCAATTCATTTTGTAAAGTTAAATCTTCAATGAATGGAATCAGTAGATATTTATATTGCAGCACAGAGTGTGAGAACACAGACTGATATGTTTTCAAAAGCCGAGCAGGGCGTCAGATTATTTCACATCTGATAAAATACAATATTTTCATAATAATAACTTTATTTTTCCTGTAATTTATTAATGTGCTTTTTTCTCTCAACTTTAATCAACGCACATATTTCATAGTTTATTTTATATATATTATATTTTAGATTTATAAGTATTTCTGATTCTGATAAGAGCAGAGTGCTGAAAACATGATTTTGTCTGTGGTCATTTTCTGAGGTCTTTCTTCATTTCACAAAGTATTTGTAATTATTACATTTTCTTTCACAGGACATGTATTGAATATATTTGCCAAAATGTCTCCTGTTTTTTGTGTTCTGCTCTTCAGAAGCAGGTGGCGCTGCTGAGACAGCTGCAGATTCAGCTGAAGCAGGAGCAAGCGGCGGGTCTGCTCATTGAGGCGCGAGTGAGAGAGGAAATCAGCAGAGAATTCTCCGACCTTTTCTCAGAGATGCAGATCGACTTCAAGTGAGAATGTTTTATTAAAGATATTTTTCAGGCTGTTTCACTTTTATGGATAAATCTGTGAACATGAAATTACGGAGAATCAGGAAGACATGCAACAAAGTTAATGTGATGTCCCTTTAATGCTCACGAGTTCGAGGATATCTTTTCAGTATTTTTTTTTTTTTATTTGCCTTTTTACACCACTTCTTTACCAGTTCATCATTGTTTTGGTTTCGTAATGTATTTGTATATTTGAGTTGAAGGATCTCAGGGATTTTTAAACCTGGCTCTTACTCAAGTCACATAACACAAACTAACAGATGAAGAAACAGACTTTTTGTGAGTCTTTGTGATAGAACAGTGAAAATGATGTGACTCCTTCGCACAAAACTGTCTCTGGAGGAAACGGATCAAAATGTTCACTCTAATGAACTCTAGATACTTGAGCAATAGAAATGTGTGTGTTTTCTTGTGCAGTGAGCGCTTGGCGAGGGAGAGAGAAATCTTGGAGGAGCGAGCAGAACGGAGGCTCGAGATCTTTAAGAACCTCATTGACAAAATGACCAAAGCTGGAACCGGTCAGGATGCACAAGACATGGTATCACACTCTCTCTCTTCTTTCTTAGGTCAGTCAGTATAGCTGCTTTCAGACATGAACTGAACTCCGCAGATCCTTTGTGTTTTCTCCGGAGGACGTACATGTGTGAACGCAAATGTCCGAGTGACTTTCTCTGCCTGACCTCCAAGTACAATGTCCGTACAGAGAACCTCCCGCTGTGTTGTGCATGTGTGAAAAGTCAGACGCAGGTAAACTCAGCAGCCAATTCTCCAGAGTTTACCTGCAGGTCATGTCTGAAACATGTCATTAATGTGAAGACGCATTTTTGATGACGAAGCTCTGATGATGACAACATAACGTTACATATTATTTCGCTGGCGCTGAATGACAGTGAAGATGATTAATATCTCAGTGGCTGCCCGCACACTCAGAGAAACATCTGTGTTAATCTTTGAGTTTGACTTTTTTCTTGACCCTCTGTCTACAGCCTGTCGCTGAAATAATAATTAAGGCTGTTGCAGTAAATTAATTTGCCCTGAGATCAAGGGAGTTGCAAGTTTTCTAATAATTCATCTTTGCAAATACAGCTCATTTGATGTCTTTTTGACACCTACATTATTACCCAAGATTAAATGTGAACGTCACTACTCGGGTGACTGTGAATTCAGTACTTGCAACATGTTCATTCATCTCCCTGACGTTTCCTTCCTCCTGCAGGACAAATCTCTTGACCCCTACTGCTCCGACTTGACGGACGTAAATGAAGCCGCCGAGGCAGCAGGTAAATGTCTGGGCTCAGGTGAAATGGGAGCCGTGGAGGAGCTGGAGAGGAAGGTGTTGGAGCTGCATGAGCACAAAGGTAAAGATGCAGATGAATCCATCAGTTCCTACGTTTTCAGACATGACATCCAGAAAATGTCCATCAACCACTTAAACAGCACATTGAATATACAGACGTCATATTTTACATTAGAAAGGTCCATAACTGGATCAGTATTGCAAGACGTCTCTTTGACTGTGTAAAAGGTATTTTTAAAGTGATGAGTAGCAGCATGTGTTTCTGTGATTGACAGCTGAAAACCAACATGTCACTGCTTCTTACTTCCTGTTGTATTCATTCATTTTCAAGGCGAAACCAACAAAGAGGACGAGGAGACAATGACGCTTCTCTCTCAGCTCCAGGAGAAGTCGTCAGAGGTTTCCCGGCTGGAGAAGCAAGTGGAAGATCTGCAGAGGGCAGCACAGACGCACTCGGCGGTGGAGAAGGAGAGTTCACCTGAGCAAGAGCAGCTGCAGGTAAGAACCGTGGACGTGACCAGGAGAGTACGTTTAAAGATGATGATGATGATTTACACATAAATTAACAGGATAGTTCACCCTAAAATGTATCTGATGTGGTCACTGATGTGGTCACGGGCCCTTGGGCGAGAGCATAGAGGCACAAGCTTGTGCGGTGGAGCTAAAACCAAGTGTTCGAGACAAAGGCTGAAAAGAGGAGCAATGGACAGTCTGAGGAAATTGAAAGTGTTTTCTGAACTTTAGAGCATGAAAACATTTGACAGTAATAACTCATTAAAACAATACGACTCATTTTAAGTGACTATAAAAGGTTTTATGTCTATTTGGTTTGAATTTCCTAAAAGAATATAAAACAATTACTGAGAGAGATGTAAATTTGTTCTTTGTGCAAATGAATCAATCATTTCATAACAAGAAGTTAACAAAGAAAATACTACATCCACTTTTCTGTCCAAACTAGGAAGTTCGTCTTTTCATCTTTTATTATTGTACTTATTGACGCCTGAAGTCAAAAGTCGTTACCTGGAAAACTGACTCAGCTTGACAGTAATGAAGCCCAATTGTTTTGATGAGTTACATGTGAAAGTCCTTTAGTGAGCAGCCCTTTAAAATAACACTCTAAAGTTCACTGTGTCCCTGAAAACAAACATTCTTCAAATAATTGAGTCTATTTGATGCTGTTTCATTCATCACACCTAGGAGGCGCTGGCAGCCCTGGAGAAGGAGAAGAAGGGCAGAGAAGACGTCATATCTGCTCTGGAGTACCAGACTCTGGGCAAAGAGGAGGCTCTGGCTTCTTTAGAGGAGGAGAGGAAAGCAAGGGAGGACGCCATTGCCTCAGTTGGCGAGCTGAAGCTAGGCAAAGATGAGGCGATAGCATCCCTCGAAAAAGAAAAACAGGAAGCCATAGCAGCTCTTGCAGAAGTGAAGGAGGCGCTCGCTGCTCTCAGTAAAGAGAAGAGCGTCGTAGAGGAGGCTCGCTCTCTTCTGGAGACAGAGAGGATGAAGACGAGCAGACTGGAAGAGGAGAGAGAGAAGAGGCAGCAGCAGGTTGACGCACACCAACAGGAAGTCATGGACCTGACTTCCAAAGTGGAAGCTGTGGAGCGTCAGGTGAGCGAGAACTTAATGTTTAACCTTTTGACTTAAATGAAACTGTAAATAATTCACTGTCCAACAGAAGAGGTCTTATCCTCCTGTAAAGTTTGGTTTTAAATAGGGCTGCTCGATTAATGCAAAAATCACTTCTCATTGACTTTGGAAACATCACACATTTACTGAACAGAAAAATAAATCATTTAGTGCATGAGCGTGTGTGTGAGCACAAACTGACGTTCACATTTATTTAGTTATTAATAGATGGTGTCGGATCATGAGTCCCGATCGTTCCGCTCACTTCAGCCATGGCGTCCTGGCCGCGTGCGTCACGCTACGTGTTGTGTGTTCAGGTCAACGTGTGCAAAATGTTGAACTTTTAAATATGTGTCTCATAAAATCTGGAACCATTTTAACAAACTCAACATAAACTTCAAGTGAATTAGTGGACTCCAGCACAGAGTTAAGGTCGTTAGACACTAAAACTGTGAAGCTGTTGAATATGTTCAGGTTACTGGTGTTTATGCTTCATGCTCTGAATCTTCTCATCAAAAACCTGCTGCTTGGTAACTTGTTGGTTTTCATCCCAAAACAAAAAGACATACTTTTTTGTTGTTGAAATAACTACAGGTGACAAGTGAGAGGGAGAGAGCAGATCAAGCGTTAGTCCAGCTGGATGAACACTCGAAGCAGCTCCAGGTGAAGACTTCTCAGATCCACGTCCTGACGCTGGAAACTCAAAACCTGAAGCTGGAGCTGCAGACCTCCACAGCGTCGCCCGGCAGCGTTGGGGATCGGCTGAGAGACGAGGTGTCGGTGCTCAGGAAGAATCTGGCTGATGAGAAGGAGAAAAATGAGATCAAGCGCATTCAAACGCTTGAGCTGGAGCGTGAGCTGCAACAGGTAAAAGAACAGCTGGAGCAATTTAACGAGAAGCTTCATCAACAGCACGAAGTTGAAGAGCTGAGGAAGAAGCTTCAGGAGCAGGAAGTGATGTCACAGCAGACACTGGATGAGCTGAGATCTAAGCTTGAATGTCAAGAGCGTTCCTCCAAAGAAGACGGACACGAGCTCAGAGCAAAAGTAGACGAACAAAGACAGGCCTCAGAAATACAGCTGGAGGAGCTGAAATGCAAACTGAGTGAACAACAAGAAACTTCTGACAAAGTCTTAGATGATCTGAGGCTAAAGTTCAGCGAACAGGGGAAAACTGCAGAGCTGCTACAGGCCGAACTGGAAGAGGCTAGGGCAAAGGTCAAAGGTTCCTCCTGCTCTGAAGAAGAGGTCAAGAGGTTAAACTCTGAACTCCAGACAGAGGTGGCAGCCCTGAGAGAAAAGCTTTCCAACATAGAAGAAGCTAAAGTGTCTGCCTCCGAAACCAAAGCTCCGCTCGCCTCTTCAGAGACTGAGACGACGCCGACTGAAATGGACAGACGGACGGAGAAGAGGGCGTCTGCAGAGCTGCAGAACAAGCTGCTGGAAAAGGAGGTTCAGGTAACAGCCCTGCAGAAGAGCCTGCAGGAGGCACTGGAGCGGCGGGAGGAGGAGGAGATCCAGGCGGTTAAGGAGGCTCGACGTAGGGAGGCGGAGAGACGCAGGGAGCTGCTGGCTGTCGCTCACGAGGCCATCGCTCAGAAAGACGAGGAGCTGGAGAAGAAAGGCGGCGAGATCAACAGGTAGTTGTTTATCTTCTGCTACATTTACACTTTACAAGTTATTTTTGGATTTGTACTGGAACAGAGAGGAGAGTTTCCTCCCCACTCTGAAACTGGTTTTCAGTTCCAGGTGACATTTGCTTAGTTGATTTGTAATTTTATCAAACCCCAACTTCCACATGCTCTGATCAACCTGATGATGTTTAACTAAATATAAATGTTGAGCTCATGATGGAGAGTTTCATTTTTAATGTTCCTTTATCGCCGATATTTGTCCCATCTCAGACTGAAGGAAAACGCTAAGCAGGACTCAGAGAAGGTGGACAGCCTCGGCCTGGAGCTACAGAGGAAAGAGGACGACGCTTCAGATCTCCGAGAGAAGCTGGCTGACTACAAGAAGCAGGTCCCGCAGGTCCAGAAGGAGGTCGGCACACTACTGTGTACTCTGTCAAGACAAATGTATAAGAGCTGCTGACGTTTGACTTTCTGTCTTTATCTTAGTGTGGAGACAGTTTGGCTTTTCACTCAAAATAAGCTTTATCTATTATAAAATATTTAAATTAAGATCACAGACCTTTGTCTATCCAAATTTGTCTCAAAATTGAAAACATCATTTCAGTTTTGAAAAATACAAAGAAACATAAAACTGATCTCATCCTAAAACCATTTCACTGTAAATAAAATAAGTAAATAGATAGAAACAGGAGGTAGCTTCAACTTTTACTTACGACTGAAAGTTGTTTTGGTTTTCCTGAAGATTTCTGCGATGAGGGAAGAGGTGAAGGTTTTGAGACAGAAGCTGACGGACACGGAGAAAACCAAGAAGCAGCTTCAGTCTGATGTGGCCAACAGAGACCGAACCATCCAACAACTCAAACTGGTAAAACATTTATGAGATTATCTACCAGGAAAACAACAGCGCCCTCTTCTGGCTGAGAAATGATCCAGTGGATTTAATTTGTCTTGGTCTTCACGCTGGTTTTTAAATGTTTTCATGTCGTCTCCATCTCCTCCTCTCTCTTCAGGAACAGTCATGTGACACAAAGTCTGACCACACGCTGCAGCTCTACCAGAAGTCCTGTAAAGGTGTGTGTGTGTGTGTGTGTGTGTGTGTGTGTGTGTGTGTGTGTGTGTGGATCAATGTTTTTTATGAATGTGGAAATACATGTGATATTCATGAGAACAGTCCTGTGATATAGTTTAAAGCTGAAAACACACTCGCTGTTTCTTTTCTGGGTGTTTTGTTGATCTGCAGAGCTTGAAGTCAAAGAGCGAGTGATGGAGGACATGCGTTTGGCTCTGACGGAGCAGGAGGAGACCCAGACGCAGATGGAGGACGTCCTGGAGCAGAAGCTGAGCCTCATCCAGGAACTGTCCGAAGGTAAGAAGACACAGGGCCTGAATAATCAGGGAGAGAAAGTGAGAAACAATGTACCAGTGCAATCGTCTTGTAAATTGAACTGAAAAAAAGTCAGATTCTTTGTAAATTTTAGATTAAACAATTAGCTAAAAATTGCCTTAAATATCTGGATTTATAGTCTATGTGGAGGCATCATCTGCTTTGAATCAAAGACAACTACTCTGTCCTCACAAAACTTTATACTTCAAATATTCACACTCTACTTTGCTATGTAAATCAATAACTTTTTTTCACATTTCAGAAGTGGAAAAACTGAAGGCGACGTTGTTGCAACACGACGGTGGAGCCGACGCACACTGTCGGGTCGACAGCTCGTCACATGACATCAGACAGGCCGAACAGGAAGCTGCACAGGCTCAGGAAAAACTTAAAGTAATGATGGGAAACATATATGTTGTGTTAGAGGGTAGGAGCAGAGATGTTTTCGCTCAAATACAAAGTGATTGAAACCAAACAGGATTATTGACAGTTAATAGTATTTACAGTATTTGTACGTCTCTACTGTGCGTTATCAGATATGTAGCTGCTCTTACATCCGCTCCTGATTTTAATTGACAAAGTTTAAATAAATGCTTAGAAAATGAATGAAATAACACTTGTTTACAGCTGTGTACAGACAAACACCAGGCCGAACGCAAGAAGTGGCTGGAGGAGAAGCTCTCTCTGATTGGCCAAGCTAAAGAGGCCGAGGACAAGAGGAACCAGGAAATGAGGAAGTTTGCCGAAGACAGAGAACGTTACGCTCGCCAGCAGAGCCAGATGGTAAGAAACATTCGCCCACTGAGAACAGCTGAGGGAAAACCGACGACTCCAGACACACAATAAATAATCCTTTTTCGATCTGTACAGAAACTACTGGTAGTTGATAAAGGCCCAGTTTGTCAGTTGGCTCCATCAGAATCTAGTTTTACCTCCCAGTCAAATAATTTTCCATAACTGGCTCATCAAGATGTTTTGTGTCTCATCTGTGTTCAGCTCCAGCTCTTTGTTATCTGACCGGTCTAATATTCACTGTTTTGTAAATCAAACATGAAGATGTTCAGAACAGCAAATTTCTCTTCTTTAGATGATTTTAATGATCATTGCAACCTCTGAGGTGCTCGACGGGAGCCTGATGTTGTTTTTCAGTTTTTACTGAGCACTAAACTACCCCCCCCCCCTCCCCCTCCCCCAGGAGGCGCTGTCGTCCCAGCTGACAGAGAAGGATCAGACCATGGAGACATGGAGGAAGGAGAGAGACACTCTGGTTGCAGCTTTGGAGGTTCAGCTCCAGAAACTTCTCTCCAGTCAGGCAGAGAAAGACAAACTCATCCAAGAGCTACGGCACAAATCCACACAGCCGCCACCAGAGGTCAGTGTAACAAAGGTGATCACAGACAGAACATACTGAGGAGGGAGATGAGTGAGAAGCTACAACTTCTCTTTTTTCAAAGCTTTTTCCTGGTGGAAACCATAAAGTAGAAGGTTGAGAGAAAACAAATCCCAAGAGCCCATGAACTTCCTGTTGCAGTGTGGTGTTGATGGTGGTGGTGTCGACGTGGCAGAGCTGCAGGCGGCTCTGCGTGAGAGGGAGGCCGACATCCAGCGACTGAAGGAGGAGCTGGAAGCGTCCACTGTCCGTCAGGTGGACACGGTCAGTCTGAGGAGAAGACTCACTTTGTTTCTATATGAAGAGCAACAGAGTTAATGGATTAAACTCATGTTACATGATGAATGTCTCTGTCCGCTGCGTCATCAGCTACATGGCAGAGATTTACAACAACAAAGATCTTTGGTTTCTTGTGGATGTTGACATTGTTTGTTCTGACCTTGTTCTGACCTTGTGTTGTGGATTTAATGGTCGTGTTGTCGTCAGTCTGAAATAATCTCACACAGACGCTAAGGTTCCACTGGACAGACAAGAGTAGCATCAACACATTCAATTTATCAACATGATATATGGATTTTATTCTCATCATTTACATAAACATCTATTTCCTGTTCTTTCTATGACAGGATAAAAGCAGCGAGAGCCCTGCTACACTGGCAGGGAAACCCCAGAGTGAAACTATCAGCAAGAAGTCAGAAGGACGTGTGGACACCAGAGCGTCAGTGAGCAGCCAAGTAAGTTCAGACAGGAACAACAGATGTGAGACATTTATTCATGAATCAAAATGCAAGTTTGAGTCTGAAGGTTTGAATTGTCTTCAGTGTTTTATATCTTCATATTTAACTCAAATGTTAAAAACAAAACATTGTGATTGGATTTGGGTAATTTCATCTGTACTCTGTCCTGATTGACTGATATCATGTTGCTCCTACAGGATCTGTTTTCATCTTTCACACACAAACGCACACTTTACAAGAAGAGGTGACGAGTGCACAGTTACTTTGAAAGACAAACTTTCACGTTGACTGACACTTTAATGCTTGTAACAGACGGAACGATTTGTACCATCACACAACGACACTTCACACTCAGGTGACCATGAAGCGACCCCTGACGTGTGTGTGTGTGTGTGTGTGTGTGTGTGTGTGTGTGTGTGTGTGTGTGTGTGTGTGTGTGTGTGTGTGTGTGTGTGTGTGTGTGTGTGTGTGTGTGTGTGTGTGTGTGTGTGTGTGTGTGTGTGTGTGCGTGCGTGCGTGCGTGCGTGCGTGCGTGCGTGCGTGCGTGTGCATCGCAGGGCTCCACTGGCTTCCCATCTGTTCTCGATTCGTCTGAGATCTCCACGGAAAACGGACGGACGAGCCGCTTCCCTCGGCCAGAGCTGGAGATCTCCTTCAGCCCTCTGCAGCCCAACCGCATGGCCCTGAGGCGCCAGGGGGAGGAGGGCGCTGTCACCGTCAAAATCAGCCGCTCGGCACGAAAGAGAAAGAGCGGAGAGATGGAGAAGGTAAGAACCAATCAAATGATTCAAACTGAAAATTCTTAACAAACTCATCAGTGAGGGTCCTGAACATCCTTATGTTTTGCTCTTCGTGGATTTACAGCCTCGAGATAACGACTCAGAGATGAGGTTTTATTTTCAAGCATGTTCTGCAGAGACGCTGAAGTTGAATCTATTTTGAACTATGACTGTCACCAGTCGATGTTTCCTGCTGCCTCTTTCATTGTGTTCTGTGCTGTTGGTGTAATGTTCAGTGAAGCTTCTCACTCCACTGTTCCACATGTAGCTTAAGACTATCAGTGTTGAGATGAACATGATGAGCACAGCAGGTCTGGACTGATGTGGTGTCAGTGATCTGTGCTGCAAACAGTTTAACATGGAGACAAGGTTTTCATTTGCAGCTTTTAAGTTAGCAGATGAATCTCAGAATAGAGAAGCTACACAACATGTCAGTTTAGGTTTGACTGAAAAAGACTAACAGCACTGGTGTGCACATTGTATGAATGGAGAACGATGTGAGATGTCATCTCAGGCTGCTTGGGGGTTTCTGGAACTGTAATAACGGCCTGTAGAGACACATCTTGGCCTGACCTTGAACCAACAGAGAGTCGGCAGGAGCAGAGAACAGGCTCGGCTCTGATTAATGGGACTATACTTAATAGATCCTCACAGAGGTCAGGGAGACGGTGACAGAGCCGACTGACGCTGACGTCCTCAGCCTGAATCACACATTTGCATTGTTCGGGTCCGTGGAATGAAAACAACACATCACTTCAAGATCCTTGAATATGAGACCAGATGGGTTTGACAGCTGGACGTCACGTGTCATCAATTAGGAAAAAAGACCCAAATAAGTTGTTTTTCATCCAGAAAGAAAATGCAAACAGTAAATGACTCGAGCCTCAGTCAGGGAGGAGAATTAGTTTGAGGGCTCTTGTTGGTGTGTAGGTGTTGAAGAGGGCAAATCTCATTCACATGAAGTACGAGGATTCAAGCCTCCTCTTCTCTCCACTCTGAGTCACTCACAGTTCAATGAACTCCTGTGGTTTTACACAGTTCGATATGTTTGCTGAGAACTCAAAGACATTTAAGATAAATACTGGTTCATGTGACTGACGGGAGGTAATTTGCATATCACATTATATTCACATTCATTCAATGTAATTACAGGAATAAACAAAGCATAAAAATGCACCAATCATAAAAGCTAATGTGTAATCAAAGGGAGGAGGCTCCTTCAGGGAGGAGACGTGAATTTACATCCACAACATTAAAGGGTTTGCTCAGACAAATAAGACTCAGTCGAGCTCATACCTGCACCAACGGCTCCTGAACCTCCATCAAGCTGCATTTAAGAATCAACAAATATAAAACTGTATTTCTCAGTGAACACTTTCTACTGAAGCATCATTTAAGAGATTCAGATCTTAACTATCATCACTTCAGCCTGTGAACCTTCAACAATGATCCATTTTAAACATATTCTCTTCTTTCACTTGTTCCTGGGACTTTATCATGACGTCGACATGTTTATAGACGCACACGGATGTCAACACATTCATATTAATGTCCTCCCCTCTGTGAACACCACACATGAGGGGGCCTATTGGTTTTTATCATTAAACATGAGCGCTGCGGGGTGTGGGGGGGCCATTGCTTTGTCCTGATCAGGGAAGTCCTACCCTTCTTATGTTATTAAGGGACATTAATTAGCTGTGAGTCTTCACAACTGTTTCCAGGTCAGCAAAGAGACAACACCTCAAACATTGTAAACTCACACAGAAACATCTGTATGAATTAAATCAGCTGTTAACTTGCTCCGTCTACGTGCTGGATTTCTCCGTGGTGTTTGCTGGTTATCCAGTAGATCGCTGGTGGGGATTGTTTTTGTGAAAAGAATTTTTTTTTAATTGTCTGATTCCATGAGGAACGTTAATCTGTTCAAAGAGCTTTAGTTGAAGTGTTTTGTTTATGTAAGTTACATTAAGAGTCAGAGTCGACTCAGCAGCTCGTTGGTGTGTTTTAGAACTGGGACTCTATTTATATTAGTGCAGAACTTCTGTTCCCGACAGAGCAACGGAAAAGAAGTTCTGACCTTGTTCCAGAGAGTTTTCTCTCTGTCAAAGCTCAGCAGTACAGAAAATGAACTTTATTGCAACAAAACACCTGAGACATGGTGGAAGAAAACAGTTAAAACGATTAAAAGATCTTTGGAAAACAAATAAGATTCTTTACAGAGATTTAATTTTAAAAAACAGCAGCTTTCAGGCAAATGCTCAGAGAAGCTGAATCCTGTGAGGCGACACGTTTGTGAGTCTGAGGCCTGTCACTGTTATATTGATGTTAGACCTGCTGTCTTCAGAATGCTTTACATTCCCTCTTCAATTATTCTTAATGGTTTTGCATAAGAGCTTTGTAATTACATTGTTGAAATTGTTGATTGCAGACGACGCTCAGTCCGGCCTTTAACCAAGTTGTTTCTTTTCTTAAGTCTCACATTTTCAGGAGGAGTAAACGACGACTGGCACGTGAGGTACATTTTTTTTATTCTATTAAACAACTTAATGTTTTCATCCTTCAAACAAAAATTCCTCATCACATTCTCCATCATCATTTAACGAGGTAGCTTAGTTTCCACGTGTGAATCTTGGTTCCTGATGCTTTTTACTCATCAACGCACTCTATAGAGCAGGTTCCAGTTGGCGGCAGCAGAAGTGTAAACATGAACAGAGATTTTGACAATGAGGCTTCGAGCCAAATGAGAAAGTAATGAGTGAGGAGACACTGAGCCGTCGTCCTCTTTCACCTTCAGTCTCCTCATTGGCTGTTGTCCAACAGGAGACACGAGGCTGAATGAGAAAGTGAGGAAGCAGGAAACTGTCTCACTCCAACGTTCCCTGTATCAGTGGAAAAATACGCTGTGCCTCTCCTGAGTGGGAGACTATTAACATGCACAGAATTTGATTATAGACAATAATCAGAGTGAGGCATCGCACCCATGAGGAGGTTTACACAGGTTGCTTGTTGGAGCATTTACTCGTTTCCATGCCTCGACGCCAAGTGTGACGGATGCCTGAAGACGCTCCTCTCACATCAGGTTGCGATGTCAGACTCCCTCCAGTATTCTACCTCCAAAACAAATCTCCTTCACGATGCTGATGTGTCTGAACCTCGTGGTGAAGTGCAGCGCTGAATGGGCGGAGCCTGTCGGCCTCAATACAAATACTGCGTGTTTGAGATGAAGTGGTCTGCTCGGTCAGGAAGAGATTTCATGTTAGAACGTGAAGGACTGTTTCTGTTCTGCTCATTAAACACTGGAGCCCATGGTGTTTAGGGACGTGTTTATATTTATGCACTTTCAGGATTCATTGTGTTATTTAGAAACTGTCATTGTGGCTGAAATTTATTGTTTGAGCTGCTGCGACTATGAAAATAATATTTCTGTTGACACTGAGCTCACTGTCATTTCATTAAAACAAAGCCTTCACATGTTAAACTCAGAGGAATTAAAGTGCGTTATTCTTTCAGAGATAAGTTGTCCCAGCGTCTCACTATCATCTCTTCATCTTTCTTTGTCCACAGCCTCAATTCACATGATCTTGTTTCTCCTGCGTCTCCCTCATCTCATCTCTCACACGGTTCATGTTGTTGGTTTATCACCACTCATCCGTATCTTTCTCTTTCTTCCTCACATTAACGCAAACACTCCAGCTCCAGTGTTTCTTCACATCTCGACCTCCATACTTCTCTCTTTCCCTTCTTCTTTCCTTCCTCAGATGCTTTTTTAAATCTTCCACAGAAACACTCGGCCCAGCGGCTGATTCAGAACCACTTCATCTGCTCGAGTACACGAATACGTCCTGGGACTTGTTGCACTGAACTGAATCACATCTGTGGGTCTGATGGTTTGATTTAGTTTATTTGGTTTTAAAATGTTGAGGAGGTGGAGAGGGGAGGATGCAGCAGGTGTGGGTGTTGTATCAGACTTGTGGTGGAGAGGAAGGTGAGCTGGAGGGTAAAGCCTGTGATTTACCAGTTGATCTACGTTCTGACCGTTCTGTGGTCATGAGCTGTTGTCTGAGTTTAGATGGAGCTGCTGCTGAGGTTTGGCCACGTGATCACGCTGCACTGGGAGGAGACCCTGGTGTCGACCTAAGCATCAACCCACCGTGACGCCGCCCATCGGTTTGTGAGCTGCTGTTTTGAAGCAGCGTCTTAGTAACCATATTTGGAGGCACGAGGGGGTGGAGCCTGACTGAGAGCTTGAGGACACTGCAGGCCCACCTGGACCCATTGGACGAGACAAACACAAGTCCCATGTACGTCTCTGGAGCATTGACAGCAAGCATGGTGCATTCGCACGAAAGGCTCATCGTCGGGCACGCCCACCCTCGAGAATTTACACAACGCACAGGTCACCTGTGGGACCCTGACCCTGAGTGTTTTATTCAACACTCAGACCTTCTCATGTCATTTCATTCAACTCATCACGTCTCACATCAGGGAGAAAGAACACTGCATGACATGTGTCTGAAATATCAAGTTTCCTTCACTTTCCTTCCTTCCAAAGCAATATGAACCATAATCTACAGAAAGGTCACAGACACCGTGAGTGGCTTTAATGGACGTTATCTTCACACTAGTGTTCGTCACTGACCCCAGAATCTTGTTCACTCAAACTGAAGATGAATTGTGTGTTTGTGAGACACGCAGACAATATGTTGTGACTGGGAGCAGTTGAGGTTGACGGGTTAATAACAGTAAAGTGAAGCTTGTTTTCTTTCCCTCACAATTATTCCGGCTGGTAAAATGGTAAAAGTGGAATTGAACGTCGAAACGTTTTCCTCCTCGTGTCTCGGCCGTATCTCGTCCAGAAGCTTCTGTCATTAGTGAACATTTTGAGGTTGTTTTACCGCTCACACTCTTTCAGCCTTTAGTTGATCCACCGCTGAGTCAGTGTGTGTCTGTGTGTGTGTGTGTGTGTGTGTGACAGGAGGAGGTGGAGGCAGATAACAGAAGGAACACAAGAACCAAACTGACAACAAAGCTGACCCCACACAAAGAGGAGGTGACGATACACACACACACACACACACACACACACACACACAGACGTGCAGACACATGCATAAACATGAACATGCGCTCTGATATATATTAACATAATTTATTCATTGTTGTTCATCATACTCTTACATGAGCTCACATGATTCATGATGTTTGTTTTCAAACGTTTCTTCAATTCAAACTATTTCATTTCATTTTGTAGCTTCAGTCCGATTGATGATAAACGTGTTGGACTCATTAGTTCAGTTGATTCATGAGGTGGATTCACAAACAGGGAACACGTGTTAAAGTGTTTTCCTTTATTAAAACACTTCTCAGTTGTCATCGTGACGTCCCAGCACCTTTTTATACCACCAGGTATCTGAGCTCACCTCGTTTAGTCCAAAGAAGACAGAAGAAGAATGGAGTCGTTTTCTTGCTTTGTGATTGGTCTAATCTTCGTCTTTCAATGTTTTTAAAATGAATAAAGACGTTTTCTAGTTTTCCTTCATTAGCATCGTTCTGCTTTGATCTTCAGCAGCTGCTTCTGCTGATAAATCTGCACATTTTATATAAATAGTTCTAATATTCACATAATCGAGTTATATGACCCACTCGACTGTTGTGTTAATCTGTTGAACACGCCCTGTACATGTCCACAGAATAATCACGGTTCACTGTTCTCTGATCAGATCTCGTCCCCGGCGGGTCGCCACGACTCCCGCAGCAGCAGAAGCAGCAGAAAGGAAGGGGCGCTGCAGAAGATAGGAGACTTCCTGCAGAGCTCCCCCACGCTGCTCGGCACTAAAGGTTAGTCGGAGAGCGACATTTCTCTTTCACCTGGTTGCTGTAGAAAAGAATCATGGGAGTGAGTAGGTGAGAACGAGACCTCAGGAGGATCCAAGGTTATCGGCTCTAATGACCAGTGGACACACTAATGTATTTTCACTTGCTCACACACGAGGGGAAAGTTCTCTGCTGGTCTCAGCTGTGTTGAATCCAGGAAGGAGTCGCGAATTTTTAAATATAAAAACCTGACTCACTAGGCCAAACCTCCGAGTTCCTGTCGGGGTCGTTTGGCGAAAGATAACACAGGTTCGGCACAGTGACCGAGCGAGGGCGGGGACACTAATGATGGCTCCGAGGGGAAGGTGGAGACTGGGACATATTGGAACCAACCAAGTCGTCTTATCCTCAGGGAGCTGCAGCTTCACTGAGTCAATTAATTATCGCCGCGGGAATCCACAGCAACGGAGCAACTGATCCTCCATCTCTGTCTCTCTCTGTCTCTCTCTGTCTCTGTCTTTCTCTGTCTCTCTCTCTGTCTCCTTCTCTGTCTCTCTCTCTGTCTCCTTCTCTGTCTCTGTTTCTCTGTCTCACTCTCTCTCTCTCTCTTTTTCTCTGTCTCTCTCTGCAGCTGTCTCTCTCTGTCTCTCTTTCTCTGTCTCTCTCTGCAGCTCTCTCTCTCTCTTTCTGTCTCTCTTTCTCTGTCTCTCTCTCTTTCTCTGTCTCTCTTTCTCTGTCTCTCTCTCTTTCTCTGTCTCTGTTTCTCTGTCTCTCTCTCTGTCTCTCTCTCTGCAGCTCGCTCTTCCCTCCATCCTTCATCACTCACCTTTTGTCTTCATTATTTTACCTCCTCCAGCTCCTCACACTCCACCTCTCTGTATCTTTTCTCTTTCTCTCCATCGCTGCTTTCGACAGTTTCCTCCTTTTATTGTTCTCCACTTTTTAAATGTGTGTCTTTTAAATTGTGGATGTGTTGGAATTCTGCTGTGGAAAGACCAGTGTCATCCTGAAACAGCCCAATGCGCCTGTAAGATGTATATTTAGTGTGAAACTGAATCTATTAATACAATAAATTCTTCTGTCATGTTTCCTGTGAACCTGAAGTGAAAGAGGAGAAGCTGATGATATTTATTCTGAATGTCTCTGCAGCGAAGAAGATGATGAGTCTGGTGAGCGGTCGGGTTGATGCCGACTCCGCAGCCTCGTCCTCCTCTTCATCCCTCAGTCTGAGAGCAAAGAACAACAAGAGGAAACTGTACAGGCCTGAGATTTCCTCCCCCATGGACATGCCCTCACACCCAGTGAGTATAAACACTCACCAGCAACAGTAAACTCTTTCTGTTCAGACTAAAACACAAACTCTGCCTGGACTGACCAAAGCAACAGCGATGAGTTTTGAAACTAAATGTGTTGAACTTTGTTCTTCCTGTAGATCATCAGCCGAGAGACGGTGGAGAGAGAGAGCGACCATCAGATCATCAGGAGGCGTCTTCGCTCCAGGATGATGAAGTGAGGAACGTTCAGATTCTTCTAAACTCAGAACACGTCGTCACGTCTCCGTGACGGAAAGATCGAATATAAATGGAGAGTCGTCCCTCGGCTGAGTCTGTGTTAACGGAGCAGTGCAACGTTTTTGTAAAAAACTTTTTTTTCAAAGGACCATTATCTGTGTTAGCTTAGCATAAAGACGGGAGGCTAACCTGGTTCAACTCTGTCTTAATTCACAGTTAATTCCTTTGACGATCAATAATCAGCTGACTGATGACATCACGTGACTTCACTCACTTTGTCTTATCAATAAAAACAGTTATTTATCTTCACTTTAGACAGAACGTGCTGACTTTTACTTTTACGTGCAATTAACCCTCGATGTTCTCGTGTAGGAGGGATTTTTCTCGAGATTTGTTTTAATCTGCTGTTACTTTATATTTAGTTTCATATATTTAACATTTCTGTTTGTTAAAAGAGGAGTTTTTTTCTATCTCGTGCGAAACCACTGATTTAAGCTTCATGTTGTGGAAGAGAAATGGTTAAAATCACTGAAGCTACAGTTCAGAAGTCAAACACTTGTGCGTTCCCGCTTTATCTCCCAGTTCAACGGATCAAAGTCACTGAGACGTGAAGGATCCTGATTCTCTTTTGTACATTCAAGTTGTTTTGAGGTTAAAACGTTAGTTTCATGCACTTTGCTCTCAAGGATCAGTTTGTTCTTCAGACTTTTCAAACCTTTGTTTGTCATTTAATAAAAAAACAGATAAGAGATCAAATCTTTGTTTTGTTTTTTAAATCAGGTCAAAGGAAAACACTTTAGTTTGTGTATTTATCTTTTGGATTTTCTCTGCCTTAAAGAAAACATCAGTTTCTGTAGAAGTCTATGAGAAGATGACTTTATATATTATATATATACTTCACTTTATAACAGTAACATTCAGGAGTTTGTCTCAGTCTCTAGTTTCAAGTCTTCTTCAAACAGCTGATGTTCATGAATTATGATCATTTAGAGTCAAACAGACCATAAAGCACCGGGTGTGTTGGGGGGGATACCACAGTGTGATTGACAGCTGGGACAGTCCAATGGGTGCAGGTGGCAGGTGTAGTGGGTGTGTCCTCGAGCACTGAGTCAGGCTCCACCCCCCTGCTCATGCAAACATGGTTAATAAAGAAAGTGAAGATTTAATCAAATGTTAAACAGAAGCTTGTACGATTTAAAATCAGGATCAGATTCCATATTAAAATCTCATTTGACCTTTTTGACCGATTTGCTGCTGCAGCAGATGTTTCTGTTCCAGATGTGAGCAGCTGTTGACCCTGTGAAGCCAACTGAAGCTGCAGGAACATGAAACTTCTTGGATCTTTTAAGTTTATCTTTAATTCAAAGTTAGTTTTCAGTTAGTTCACATGAACATGTGACTGGATTCTTGGTTTACATGAGTCAAAGATGTTTGTCTTCAACTCTGTGAGCCGTGTTTGTGGACCAGCGGATGTACCACAGAAGGATCAGGGTCAGTTTGAAGACAAGTGAGACAGAGACAGGTGGACATAGAGGACCTCTCTGTCTCTGTCTCTCTCTGTCTCTCTCTCTCTGTGTGTCTGTCTGTCTGTCTCTCTCTCTCTCTCTGTCTCTCTCTTTCTGTCTGTCTCTCTCTCTGTCTCTCTCTCTCTCTGTCTCACTCTGTCTGTCTCTGTCTCTGTCTCTCTCTCTGTCTCTCTCACTCTGTCTGTCTCTGTCTCTCTCTCACTCTGTCTGTCTCTCTCTCTCTCTGTCTCTCTCTCACTCTGTCTGTCTCTCTCTCTGTCTCTCTCACTCTGTCTGTCGCTGTCTCTCTCTCTCTCTGTCTCTCTCTCACTCTGTCTCTCTCTCACTCTGTCTGTCTGTCTCTCTCTCTGTCTCTCTCTCACTCACTCTGTCTGTCTCTCTCTCTCTCTGTCTCTCTCTCACTCTGTCTCTCTCACTCTGTCTGTCTCTGTCTCTCTCTCTCTCTGTCTCTCTCTCACTCTGTCTGTCTCTGTCTCTCTCTCTCTGAAGAAGGAACCCTTTACTCTGGAGGAAGTGACGTCATCCTTATTCTGGTTTGAAGATGATGTCACTAGAGTTCAAACACTGAAGAATAAAAATCACAGAATAAGATGAACGACTCTGATGAAGAGGAAACACGCTCCTCTTCGTCTCCTCTTCCTCCGTCCAAATCAAATTAACACCATTTCTCATCATTAGCTCGTCCTCTTTTTTCCTTTCGACCACTGATCATCAGATTAGTCGTCCGCTTCCTCTCCTCATCGCAGAAACCTCATTATCCAGCTCGTCTTCCTCCTCATCCTCGTCTTCATCTCAGCCTGCGAGGGGAAACCCTGAGGAGAAGAACGAGTGATGAGACCCTGGGAATAAAAGTGTAGAATAGAAGGAAACAGGACAGATTAATTATTAAAACTCCTTCGTCATTAGTCGTCTTATTTTATGTGAGTTTTTCTTCTCATTTTGAACCACTTGTGTTGCAGCACGACGACGGAGCTGCAGGAATTATACAACGTGTGTGTGTGTGTGTGTGTGTGTGTGTGTGTGTGTGTGTGTGTGTGTGTGTGTGTGTGTGTGTGTGTGTGTGTGTGTGTGTGTGTGTGTGTGCGCGTGCGTGCGTGCGTGCGTGTAATGATGTTGGTTTCCTGTTTTTATTGAGATGGAGAAAAGAACATCTGTATCAGTGTGTTCCAGCTGAAACATCAGGATTCTTCACGTAGTGATGCATCTGTCACAGTTTATTTAGAACTGGTCCACAGACTTTATTCACTCTGACACGTCTTCAGCTGAGCTTCCTGGTGACCATGAAGAAGTGAGATGTCTCCTCTCGTCATCTTCTCGTTTCTGTTGCTCAGACTGACGTCATCTCGAAAACGCCGCTGAGCGTGACCTTAAACTGCGGTGGAGTGAGTCACCTCCTCCAGGCGGCCGTTTCCCAACATGCAACATACATGTTAGCTGTGTGAGCTACGGACACAAGTGTTTCTCAGAGCCATAGTTTTAACCACAGACTGTAAATAAAGATGGACGACCTCACAAATGACTCCGGAGCCGTCCCTCCCCAGAGACACGGAGCAGCACCTGATCAGAGCCAGAGGGCGACCGGCGCCAGGACGTGATTGGACGAGACGCTCAAGAGTCGCAGTCTAACAACCTGGTGGGTTGAGGCCGAACAGGACGGGGGCTGAGCAGACTGCTGCTGTCAGAGGCTCAGCTCTAACTCAGGTTAACATGAACCTGCTCGTGTCCTGTCGTCTCCGAGGGACAAAGCGAACAGAAGGAAAAGTTTGACTTTGACGTCAGTGCTGCTCCGTCACAGCTTTAGTCTGAACATCGTCCAGCTCCGTTTCAGTTCCCATCGCAGCTGAGAAGAAAACACCCGGGACACCGAGCAGACTTTAACCCTGAAGAATCACACAATTATAAACTTTATTCAATCAGCAGAACAATGAGCTGGAACAGAGACGACCTCTGATCTTCACACACATCTCACATATAATCAGTTCATGCAGGAAAGTGTTAAAATCCATCCTGAAACAAACAGGGCGTCTGTAAAGTGGCTAAAAGAGAAGAGATCAATGGTTAAGTTCCCAAGATGCACCTGTGGTCTCTGAGGTTTGGATTCTAGTTGAACAGTGAAGCGTAAAGATCAAACCGAGGAAACCATCCATCCGTCTACTGCGACCTCCGCTCCATCACACACATTAGCACTTAGCTTCCTGCTGACCTAGAAACGTGTGTGTGTGTGTGTGTGTGTGTGTGTGTGTGTGTGTGTGTGTGTGTGTGTGTGTGTGTGTGTGTGTGTGTGTGTGTGTGTGTGTGTGTGTGTGTGTGTGTGTGTGTGAGAGAGAGAGAGATTAAGTTTATTGAACTAATTGATTTTTAAAGTTTTATTTTGAAAAGAATCTTAATAAGTAATAATGAAGATTCAGATTTTCTTGGGGGGGGGGGGACTGGTGTTCCCCCCCGACCAGGGAAACCTTGTATCTGACACCGACTTCATTCTGAGGAGCAGGCAAACTCAGATCTGTGTTCACACATGAAACCAACTTCACAATCTACGGTCACATTTTAACATGTTTGAAACCACGAGTGTCGGTGAAAATCTTCCGATCTTCTGAGAACATCACCTCCTTGCTCTGACCAGCCGCTACTTCCTCTTCCTCTTCCTGGTGAAGGTCTCTTGAGGTTCAAAACGATGGTTATAATCAAACCTGTGAACAATAGACATCAGAGTTCTGCACTGACGTCGTCTTGTCGTTCCACCTTTTTCATGAAGAATGAAACGTGCAGAAAGTTAAAGTGTGAATCCTCAGTTGAGTGTTTGTCGAGAAAATAGACAAACAAAAAGAGTCATGATTTAAAAACAGATACATTCAAACATGTCAGAATCATTTCATGAACATTCAGCTGCAGCTCGGAGTCGACCCTCCGGCCTCGGAAACATTTCACTTATCAAAGTGTCAGGATTTTCCCTGGAGGCAGAATTTTAAATCTGCTCCTGTTTCTCTCACGACCTCTTTTCTTTTTCCTCTGTCATCGTCCTGAAGTCATTTGTTCGTGTGAATTTAAAGGTGGATTCGGTCGCTCCTCCGGCGAATCACAGAGGCCTGTGGATCCTCTCGTGAGTCACGCTGCGTGATGCTGGATGTAAATGACGGAGCCTCGACCTGAATTTCATTAAGAATATTTCCTGTTGTGTAATCTCTGCTCTCACCCGGGTCTGTTTAATGTTTGAGGTCAATTCAAACCGCGGCGTCACGCTGAGCTTCACCGTGAGAAACGTCTCAAACTTAATTCTAATCTGCAGAAAACTGGTTTTATAATTTAATGAAATGTCAACAAACCACAGTTTAGTGTTAATATCTAAAATTTGTCTTCATTCCTGTAAAACGTTCAAATGTGTAATTATTATCAAATCAAATGGATTTGAGGGCAACAAGCTAAACGTCCTCAAACTGCTTCATTATCTAGTGGGTTGTCATGGAGGAGTAAATCCCATCCTGAAGCCCTTTGCTGGTTGATCCTCTGGAGACCAAGCATCACGTCGCAGAGGAGGGAGAAGCAGGTTAAAGTCAGACGTGGAAAACAGCAGCCTGAAAAACAATCCTGCGTTTCCTCGTCTCCTGCGTCTGAAGAAGCTTCTGTTCATTTCAGGTAGTGTGTATGGGTGTGGCCTCGTTACCACGGCTCCACCCCACAATCACGACACAGACTCTGACTGTAAACAACCTCATCACCACAAGATGGCAGCGTTTGTATCTGAGATATTTGAGCTTCTGGAGGAAGTGGAGACGAGTCGTCTATGGGGAGTTTTCTTTTGTAGTTTTGTGTTTTTACGTCTCAGACATCGTAGCTGTTTGATCACAGTGACACTTTCAACAAATATGATAAAGTTAATTGTGAAAATGTTGTGCAGCTCTGAGAGATAAACATGCAATAAACAACCTGTTCATAATTTCTCTTTATTATCAGTGATTTCAGAACCGTACTGGTCAGACTGACCGATGGTGACGTCGTCCGGCAACGACTCACTGACACGTTCAGTGACGCAGTTTAAAGCTGAAGCTTCGAACCAACACGGCAACACAAACACACACTTCCTCTGAGTGTGTGTGTGCTCTCATATATCCTCCTTAATGTTCACTTTGCTGTCTGTAAATCCAGACCAGTGGCTCCGTCCTATCGTCTGTGATGTTTCAACACCGTGAACCTCCTCAGCTAAATCACAGAGAAACGACCTCCAACCAAACGTTACAGGAAGAAATGGATTTTATTTCTTCTCCAGTCGAGGTCGTCATTTTAAAACAAAGGTTTTAGGGTTCAAAGAGTCAAAGGATCAGAATACACACACACACACACACACACACACACACACACACACACACACACACACACACACACACACACACACACACACACACACACACACACACACACACACACACACTCAGTAATCAGTAGACGTGGTCATGAATGTAAATACTGAGGATTAATAGATTAAGAACCAGACTCAGCTCCGGAACAAAATTCTTCAGATGAAACTAAGATGAACTTTAGAGTCTGAAGAGAAAAACTTCAGCTCATGATCCAAAGTTAGAATCATAAGATAAGATGTTTACAATTCAAAGTGCATACAGTCAGTACAGGTGTGGGGGGAGCAGTGATGTCACACAGTGGAGTCTACCTATACTTGACTCTGATTGGTTTGAAGACGGCGTCTGACGTGGGCGTGTTGTCAGGTGGGGGGGTTGTAGTCTTTCTGTTTGAATGAAGCGCGTCATGTGGTTGCCATGGTAACGTCATGGTGGTATCACTAGCAGCATCAGCACCTTCAGGCTCACTGGGTCGTCTCTGGGTCGACTCATCTTTATGAACATGATGAAACCAGCAGCAGCTTCTTTCCCTCTGAGGTTTAGGAACTTTTCTAAAGCTGCACAAACAAATGTATTTAACTTTTTTCTTGAGCTCCGCTGCTTCTTGTATCTTAGTCTCCTGAACGCGCTCAGCGCCCACACCTCTCCTCCCCTCTCCTCCTCTCTCCTCTCTCCTCCTCCTCCCCTCTCCTCCCCTCTCCCCTTTGTGCTGACTCAACATTTATCTTGTTTCTGTGCCAGGTCACATGATCTGGCCCCAAAGATCCACATGTTTGACTCCAACGCCAACGACTCATTAATGGTGCACTTTCCTCGTCCTAACAAGCACTAAGAGCACACACACACACACACACACACACACACACACCATGAGTCACCCAAACACACACACACACACACACACACACACATACATCACATTCACACACACAAACACACACACACACACACACACACACACACACACACACACACACACACACACACACACACCATGAGTCACCCAAACACACACAAACACACACACACACACACACACACACCATGAGTCACCCAAACACACACAAACACACACACACACACACACACACACACCATGACTCACCCAAACACACACACACACACACACACACACACACACTCATACGTTCTTCATACCTCATGTAATAATAACAGTAAAACAATAAACTTTATTTACAAGACTTGGAACCAAGTTCTTCACAAACGGATGGAAGTGTTTGCCTCCTGGTCACATGGTCGTTTCTCCTGCGCCCGCCGGAGGATGATGGACGCTGATGGGAATGAGGTCATGTGGAGTGAAACGACGGAGTCGCTGCCCGAAGCGTCGTGGTCATCAGCGGGTGAAGGTGCAGACACGTCCAGTGCTCAAGGCAACAAATACAGGACGTGGGGTTTTATCAACGTGTCTGAAACACACACACACACACACACACACACACACATTCCCATTTATTCTCCGTGTGTCGTCGTCTCCACTTTGATCCGTTGCTTGACACGCATCCGTCACGCCTCCTGCTGACTTCATCCTCTCAGAGCGTCGCTCCTCTCACTTCAGACGGACCTCCTGCTGGGAGCCGCTCTGAGCTGTGATGAGCTTTGAGCTGTTATGAAATGACTTCAGCTGCTGGAGAGAAGGTTTGACTGACACGTGCACTACCTGTGCACAGGCTTCAAGCTACATTCATATTTCATTTAATTCGAAAACTTTCTCAAAATCAAACTGTCTCTTCTCACACTAACACACCTGAAAACACATATCACATGACCTCTCAGGTCCACTGGGCGTGCACGTGTAAACAGGAAGCACGTTGCTGTTAGTTGCAGAGAGAGCTGAACAGCAGCTGTTAACAAAGACGACAGCATCAGTAACACTTTAATTCTCCGAGTTGTTTCTACTCTGGAAGCTGAAGCTGAAGCATCTGCCTCCTCCTGTCACGTGATCAGTGAAGGATACGTTGTTACAGAAAAGAACCAATCAGCAAGAAGCTGTGAGTGTTTCCAAACATCTCAGTTTCTGCTCGTCCAGACTCAAACGTCGAGGTGCATCACCACCATCCACTTTATCCTCTTCTTCTTTTCTCTGTTCTTCTTCCAAGGGCCCGTCCCTTTGTATCCTGGGGTAGTTTGGGCCGGGGGAGGATCCTCCTGTTGTTCATTAGTGATGAAAGGTTAAATACAGCGTCGACCCCTGAACTGAGACACAGCTCAGGGAGTGAATATCAGAATAAAACAGGAAACAATGTCAGAGTCCCAAGCGTCTCTTGAGGGACGGATGATGTCGTCGTCGTCTTCATCACCGAACGTGATTCTGAGCCACGCTCTGCTTCAAGCAGCAGCAACACATCAGCTTTTACAACCTGGAACGATGTTCTGCTCAGCCCCACAGGGCGGCAGGCTGTTCTTCTGCCATCTCTTTCCACACACATATTACGCTTATTGACTGGGCTGAGAGAGCAGCAGCTGCAGGCGGCACAGCCCACACACACATTTAAATAAAACCAGAGCAGACGTGTTTAATGCTCCTTCACACCGAGAGGCTGAAAGAGACAGAACTGATGTTATAAAGGTTCACA
>CM048050.1:22897966-22917966 GCA_026259375.1 Verasper variegatus
AGGGGGGGGGGTATATATTATAATTAAATTCATTGTTCTATTGGTGAAGGATAGAACATGTTGCACAGAGTGCAAACCTTTCACGTGCACAGAAGCAGCGTGAGTGCGAGGAGCTAAAGATCGAGAGCAAGATAATCTGAGAGCAAGAAGCAGCTGTTTGAGTGTGAGCACAGAGTTTAGAGTCAAATGAGTCCTGCTCTCAAACTGAAACTAAAACAACCACTTAGTATTTCTTCTCCCTCTCTTCAGCGCTGTGATACTTCCATGTTTTCTCTGAGTGAAACTTGCTCTGAGTCAGATTCATATTTTGAATATTGCTGCTAATGAGCGACTGTGGGCGACAGAAAGAAAGCGTGAAGCGATGGACATTAACAGCTGCTGCTGCAGAGAGAGACGCAGGTAATCACAGAGGATTTGTTTGGAGGGATTTTGTGTCTGTTCATATGTAAATGTGGGTTTCAGAGGAGGAAGGTGAAACTATTGCAGACGCAGACACTGCGAGACGTGTTTCTGAGGTCAGAGAGGATTCAGGAAATGTGAATCAAGAAAATCTTTGTGTTTGATGAAGAGAAGCACAAAGGTCAGTGATTTAAGTCCACAGCTCAGGAGTCGTTTCTCGTGTTTGGATGATCAGTTCATCAGAGAGGAGCAGCTTCAGCTCCACGTTCGTCTGCAGAGGAAAAAAAGAGGATTTCTCTTTTCCTCCAGGCTCCGACCACAGATGAATTTATTCACGTCTTGTTCGTCTTCCTGTCAAACTCTTAATTCTGCTTCACACTTCCTCTCAACTTCTGCTTCAAATCTGATCCGCACTTAAAAGCAGGACGCTTATTGTTTTACACTTTTACACAAATTCTATTTGTTAAGTGACAGCGAGAGCACTGGCCTCTCTTCGAGCCGTCCTCTCCCGTCTACATGGAGCCATTCGTCAGAATGAAAGTCCGTCCTGAGGCCTCTGCTTTCTTTACTCCAGCAGCAGCTAATGGGATTAGTCCGACTGAATCCACCGTATCATTCCTTTAACTGAGTCCTCTGTGCAGAGCATCACACCAGCGACTACCCGTCTGCTGCATGTACTGAAGACGAGGTGAACAGGATGTAGAAATGATTCATGGACCAAGAGAACACAAAGAACACAAAGAATAACACAGATGTGGAAACGGCTCCTGAATAAACGAGACATAATGTGACAACAGAGACTGAAACTAGTTTTTTAAGAGATTGAACGAGGAGTGAAGTGTGTGAATGAGACGGAGGAAGAAGACAAAGACGTAGAGAGACGTAGAAAGACGTCCAGAATGAAAAGAAGAGAGAGAGATGATGGAGAATAAAAAAACACAAACATGAGATCAGACCAGTGGACGAGTGAAATTCGTCTCAAATGAGACGGAAGAAGACGAAGAATATTCTGAAGAGAACAAAGAAAATGTCTCTGGAGGAATGAAATCAATGATCAGAAGCTCCGACTGATTGTGGGGTCACACAGCGAAGTGTCGGCCTCAGACGAGGTTCATCTCAGGGCTTTATTGACTTTATATTTTTTATTGCTGCTGAGAACGTCATCTATTCAATACAAACACGAGAAAATGGTGAGTGAAATGATTAAACATCAGTTTTACTGTGATGTTCAGACGACGTCGACTGAAAGCAAAGATATTTCTAATGACTTTAAAAGCTCAGATGTGAACATCATGAGCTGCTTGACGACAATCGTCTAAGACTCGGGCTCTGGTTGTTGACGTCTGTTGGGAAGAAGGTCGTAATCCTTCCGTCCGGGATCCCTCCAGGCTCGACCTTTCCCAGGATTCATTGCGCTTCAGTGATCCCCCCCCCCTCCCCCAACCAGTGAGGAGGTGGGCCCTGTGACACAGATGACATCATAAGCGAAAGATGGCAGCGTTCAATATTTTGGCTTCATGTTTGTACAGTGGGAGGAGTTTATCGTTTATGACCTATACTGCAGCCAGCCACCAGGGGGCAATCAGTCATGTTGTCCATCTTTGTCGTGTATAACTGTCACCAAACTCCATCTTTTGTTGATTTGATTGAGAGCCCCCTGGTAGCGAGTGTACAAGCTGTGCGTCCGTTAGCTAACGTTACGTTAAACTGTGAAACTCTGAGGACGTGCGGCGGACGGATTGATTGACAACTCAGAGACCACAGGGTAATAAATGAAAGACTAGCTGCTTCTCGGCCAGTGCGACGGTCGTGGTGGTGAAGTCGCCATGTTTCAGCGCCACCTCGTCACATCTTTGATTCATCATATTAACATGGCTGCTGGCTCTCATCACACTAATTACACTAAAAGCCTGTGATTCAGTGCAGATTGAGTTTCAGCCCATCCACCACTTCTCCATCTTCATCCCTCCATCACCCATTCATCTCTCCTCCCTCTCGCTCTCTCTTTCTCTCTCCTCTTTTCCACCCAGCACTTCTCATCCTCCTCTTCTGTCCTACTTTCTCTACCTCCACTCCTTTTTCACCTGCTTTCACTTCTTCCTCTTTTCTTTCCATCTGTCTGTCTCTGTTAGTCCTTCCTCTCTCCTCCTCCTCCTCCTCCTCCTCCTCCTCACCAGGCATCCGGCACCACTCACTTCTTCACTCTCACAGAAACAAAATCTGCACAACACAGAGTCCCCTTCGTCTTCTTCCTCCTCCTCCTCTTCCTCTCCTGTAGAAGCTCAGCTCAGTGGGCGTGAAGCTTCGTCCTCTCTCCTGCTGCGTTTTGAAGAAAGTTAAACTCACTCTGGATGATATTTCTGAGCCTGAATGTGGGACGGCTGAATCAATAGTGAGCGCTCATGTAAACGTTGCCCTGGGCAGAAAAGTAAATGAGTCAAACAGCAAACTGCATCAGCGCGGCATCCATCACAAGTGCATTCTGGTCAATAAAGACACAAAATCAATGCAACTTTTTTCCATATTTACACACAAAGTTGAACTGTACTTTCAGGGTGGTTGTTCCAGCATGGTGACAGGAAGCTGTGTCCTTCATTGCCCATGTGTCCTTGAGCAAGACACCAGTGTTCACCGTGTTCATGACGTCTCACATCGTAATAGTATTCGCAGTGGTAATTAGCCAGTGTCATGCAAACTATCACTAACAAACTATAGCTAACAGTTAGCCTCAATGTTACTCAAGCGCTAAAGCTAACTTGTTTGACAGGAGAAATGTCTATATGTCTAAAGATCTATACTCTATAGATCTATAGAGTATAGATCAGTATCTCTGGGGTTTTGCTCTTTTTCTCAGTTTTCGTTCTTTGTGTGTAACTCAAACACACGATCATCTGTGTTACTCAAGTTAAACTCTTGAATCTGCATCAACACAAACAGCTTTTCCTCGTGGCTCCAGGTGAGTTTTCTTGCTGACTCGTATGATTTTCACGCATTTCAAATGTTCGTCCGGGTGTCGGACTCTCACCTGAGTGACGGCTAAGCTCTCTTTGATCCGACTCTTAGACTGTGTTTGATCACAGTTCAGGTTCAGGTAGAGAACTGAGTGTAAATGTTCAGTGTCGCGGTCTCAGGTTCATTTCTGCTTCATCTTCACCTGAAGTATCTCAGAATAAAGCTGTAATAGTGCAGATAAGATATTTTTAGAAAGGCTGATACAGTTTATTTTTAGCGCTGTCGAAAAAAAGAGTTGTTTGTCGTCAGATCAGCTGCCGTCACTGATGCTGTCTCGGTTAGACTGATTTCTTTTGTCTGTAGAAATCAGTCAAAGCATCAGAAACTTTGATGATGTATCAATCACATTATAACAAATATAAGCTTTAATATTTACCTCTGCACCGATGGAAACAGGAAGTGACACAGAAAAGACGTTTCATCAGCAGTTTTTATTGAATCATCTGAACAAACACAGATTTGCTCGTCACTGCTCGGATACAACTGCACACACTGTAAAATATATTAACATTTCAAACAGGTAAAGTGTTCTAACAGGACAATACGTCACCACAGTGTTGAGCGCTTTGACTTAGAGACACACAATTGTCCTGATCTGCTAAAACCTTTGTTTGATTTTGATCTTTTCTGTTGTGAGTTTGTTTGGACCCGATCGTTCTGTCGAAGCAGTTTTCAAAAGTTACCTCCTGGGTGGAGCTGATAAAAAGTCCAAACCCAAAAAAGTCCAAACCAATCAAAGGAGCAAACAAACGAGGATTTGATTGGTTCAAAGACACTTTGCAGATCCTGTTTGTGGGTCTGTGCTGTGTCTGTGGTTTATTGGCTGTTGTGGTCACCAGGAACCAGTGAGGCCCCTCCCTTCTCTTTTAATCATCATATATGTACATCACTGTCCAGAACTACACGCATGTTGGTTAACAGCCTTTCGAAGCTGTTGACTCCGCCCCCTCCCAGTCAGCATTGCATAATCCCAGTCAGAAAATCCCATCTGGGTCAAGTGGTTTATTAAAAAGTGATTAAATGCTCAGAAACAGGACGAACGATGGTTTACTTCAGCCTCTGCTCAGAAACAGCTCACGATTAGAACATCGCCAACAGGCCCAGCGGCCGCTGGCACGGAGTCACAGGTTCAAAACCCAGAGCAGCTTTTAGCTGCAGTTTAAGTTTAATTTACTGGAACCCGGTCTCACAGAACCAGGTCTGTGTCTGAGAAACTCGGATCTGCTGCTGACGTCTTCTTCGATCTTATCCACTTTTAACATGTGGTTCCAGAACTGACCTCTGACCCTTGATTTGAGGGTTTTGTCAGAAAATCAGTCAAATAAAATGTAAAAAATGAATCATCTGCGAGTTTAATAATCATAGCTTTGACTATAGATCAGAACAGACTAACTGACATTCACTTGGATTATAACTAATTAGAATGGTCACAAGGTCATAGTGTCCTTGTGACCATTCTAATTAGTTATAATCCGCTCATGGTTTCCGCTTCAGAAACAAAGCCATCACCAGTGAGAATATTTCAGACACAGTCTCCTCTGGTGTCCCTGGGGCTGGATGTAATGTCCGACACTGTGTCCCTCACTGATTTTGGATTCTCAAGCTCGTCTCTCTCTTTATTGTGCGGCACAAAGAACCGTGACGACCAGAGATTTATTTACCTGTTTCAGTTACTTCAGAAAGATTCACTACGAAGTCAACTCAGGTGATTTTTCTTTTTTCAAATGTCTTCTTGCTCATTCATAATTTAACCTGAGGAAATTATAAAACACGTTTTTCTGTACATATTTTTGTTGACCTTGAAATCTGACCTTTGACCAATCAGCTCCAAAGTTAATTATCTGGAAATATCTTCACACACACTTTATCAATAAAGAGATTTCCATGTCCTTTCTTTTTCATGAACTAATTCATGTAGATGAGGACAAACTGAGCAGCACAGACATTCTAACACTGGTGGATCAGTAAAAAAGGTCTGTCCCACATCCTTGAAGACAAAGACAAAGACAAAGACGACAACAACAACAACAACAACAACAACAACAACAACAACAACAACACTGTAGAATCGTGAGAATGAAAACCTCTTTTCCTCTAATCGCCCTACACATGAATATTAACAACGCTGCCAGAAATAGGCCTGAGAACGTCCCAGCTGTCGAGTACTGAGCCTCCACAGGCTGTAAGAGCGTCTTCTGTTCTCCAACTTTGAATTAATAGTAATTTTATTATGCATATAAAAGTGAACCTGTGCTTTTCAGCTGTGAATCTCAGTGGGAGGAGCTTGTGAACGACTCGTGCTCCGAGGTGAACTCTGACGTCACGTAGAACTCACACCTCAGAAGATTTATAATTAATGTCACTAAAGATTAGTCAATTAAATAATGAATCCAAATAGAATTGATTGACAGTGATTTTAAAAACTGATTCATTATTTAAACCTTTTTTCTGAATCAGCCACTGAGGATTGAATGTGCCGGTTTCAGTTTGAACAGAGCTCGTTGTTTTTTCGACATCACGTTTCCTCACGGGGATGAGTCGGGCTGCTGTCAATCAAACCTCATCATCACGTCTGATGTAAGAGCAAAATACCTGATTTTAGAAAATCTTTTTCCAGAGACTGTAGGAAACTGAGGAAACTGACTCGACAGATAAATAAAATTGTTTGTTTTATTAATTCATCTCATCAATATGAATTGTTAGAGAGCAACACACACTGTTTAAACCTGTTTTTAAAGACTTTCAGTCATTTATCAGTGAAAACTGTTGAAATGTGACAATCTGCTGCTTCTCTCTATTTCTGTCAATCAATTGATTTTCTTCAGTCAGAGAAAACAAATCATCTGAGGACATATATAAGTATTATAAATATCCCTGGATCGTTATTCACTCTGTGGAGTTCTGGAGGAACGATGTGTTTTCTCGACGTTATCATCACTCGTTGGATTTTGTTTTTTTGGATCATAACAGAAATTAAATTGTGACAAAGGTTTATGACAAATTTTGTTCAACAAGATGTTGATGCTGTCATCATGTTGAAATAAACACAATGAACAGAAGTTATTTGCAGCTATGAACAAACCACATCACGGTCACATCGACGTCATCATCACGTCCTGATCTGATTGGTCGCTGAGCTCTTCTATAGAAGCTTCTCCTCTTAGTGTCGGTCTGACAGAGTGAGAGAATAAACACGAGTCGAGTATTTGCAGTAGTAATCGTGGAGTGGAGCCATGTTATCAGGGTCCCGCCCATTCTTGTGCTCGACCAATCCCGGATCAGTCTCAGCTATCAATCGTGACACCTCAGTATGAAGAAAGCGGGGTCTATGACATATACTGCAGCTAGCCACTAGAGGGTGATCAAGTTGATTTAGCGTCACTTTTGGCGAGCTGTCATGTCATCCATCTTTATTTACAGCATGTTTTCTAATCCAAGTATATAAAGGACCTGATGATTTTGTAATTTACTGCCCTCTTATGGCAGGGGCAGGCAATTGTCTCTGGTAGCTAATGTAAATGTCTGTTATGTTTTAGAGTAAATTGTGAAAATGTGTTGAGCTCGTTCCTGCAGAACTCTTCACAAACTCTGTTCAAACTGAGACACGATCAACTTTTAATTCCCAGCAGACGTTCTGTTGAATCTCAAATTCGATTTTAAAACGGATGGATTCTACAGTAACGCAGTCGTGACCAGCGAGGAGGCAGCAGGTGCAGGCTTTGGCACATTCACCACTAACACCAGTGTTACGGACAAAAGAAAGATATAAAGTGACACCAGGTGGATTGTTTGTGTCATTTTTTACATGTCAGGTGTGTTTTCATTGTAACGTGTCCCTGTGAACACAGTGTCACTGTGATCAGCGTGGACACAAGGTGAAAAACATTTGGTGTTTTAGCCGTTAGGACCAATCAAGCTCAACGACTCCATCTTTTTTACTCTCATTTTGTGAGGGAAAGTTTTCCTTGGCTCAAAGTGAAAATACAAGATTAAAAGACCTCTGTGTAGAGTCAGTGTGTAGTTCTACCCACTTCGGCAACAATATCATGCATAAGGCTGTTGAGGAGGGCAGCAGCCGGGTTTGAACGCACCACGGTGGCCGTGAACAGCCTCCATCCAGACCGCGTGAATTCATCTGCAGTGAGTCAAACTTTCCCTCAGTCGTCAGAATAAAAGATGTGCAACTTTTTAGCCCACTGGCTTCTTCTGTGTGCATCCATTTAATCACAGCGTCCTGCCTCCTCTCGCCTCAGACGCCCCCGCACAGATACAGAAGAACTGCAGCCACGGTGGAGGTTTTCCCTGGTGGTCGTCTCTGGCGGCCTCTGCAGCGACGCTGATGGACAGACCAACGGCGTCACACGTCAGACTCTGGTTTCACCACCAGTTTCAAAGCCTCATGCATTCCGGCCGCCGATAACTTCCTATTGATGTTCCTGTAGCGGCACCGCAGGAGGTTGCTGTAGGTGGTCCTCAGGTCACGGTTGAAAAAGGCGTAAATGAAGGGGTTGATGAGAGAGTTGGCGTAACCAAGCCACAACAGAGTCCTCTCCAGCCAGAGCGGCACGCAGCTGCACTCCACTCCGCAGACAAATGGCCTGGCGGTGGACACCAAGAAGAACGGCAGCCAGCAGAAGGTGAAGGCACCGACCACGATGCCCAGAGTGGCGGCGGCCTTCTGCTCCCGTTTAAAGATGGACTGGTTTTTCCTTTTCCGGCGTTGGTGGTGCTCGCCCGTCTTGAGCAGGCGGGATACTCGCGTGCTACACTCCTCCTCCACCTCCCGCTGCAGCTTCAGCGCCGCTGACACGCAGTCCAAGCTCTCCTCCTCTTCCTCGACCTCCGTCCCCTCCACGCTCAGCGTTTCCCCCGACTCCACCGGCTGGTGAACCTCGTGGCCCCCTCGCCCCCCTCTTGGAGCCAGCCCTGCACCTTCCCTGGGAAACCCGGTGATGGTGTGTTTGGCCGCGCTGAGTTTGGCTGCTCTGTAAATCCTGTAGTACATTATCAGCATCACCGACATGGGGATGTAGAACGCCACAGCCGTGGAGTAGACGGTGTAGCCAAAGTCCTGGCTGATAAGGCAGACTCTGCCATCGTTGACATTCTGCGCCCACCCGAACAGAGGGGGGAGGGTGATGGAGGCAGAGAGCAGCCACACAGACACGATCATCTTGGCCATACAGCAGCCGTTCTGCCGGACGGGATATGTCAGAGGTTTGGTGATTCCCAGATATCTACAGAGAGAAACACCACTGGATGAAAGACATCAACCCTGATGCCCTTGAGCAAGGTGCTGACATTCTGTGTGCCCTATTCAGACTTCCCCCAGGTGGGAAAGTGGGTGTTCAGTTTTATGAAAGAGAAGCTGAGAGTGATGCACATGATGAATGAAGCTTTCAGTGATAAGTAAAACCCACAGAGTCACATCCTGGGAAATAAAGTAAAACATCACACATGCAGACTGTGTTCAGGAAATGATTTCCTGACTTTAAACTCGTGAAGGATCATTTAAATGTGTGGTCTCATGTTTGATTACAGCAGGATTCCGTTTAAAGAGAATCTGAGGACAAAGAGCTGAGAGAGAGAAAAGCTCAGGATGATAATCAGTGAAGATCAAATGTGTGAGTTTCTCTCTGAGGTTCGATGTGTGATGACGTGTCCAGGTAAACTTGGACCTCACCTGTCGATGCTGATCACACACAGAGTCATGATGGACGCGGTGCAGCACATCACATCCATGGCGATGAAGACGTTACAGAAGAACTGACCGAAGAACCACTGACCCCCGATCAGATCCGTGATGCTGACGAACGGCATCACGGCCAGAGCCACCGACAGGTCGGCCACGGCCAGAGACACGATCAGGTAGTTGGAGGGCAGCCGCAGCTTCTTGACGAAGCACACGGAGATGACCACCAGCAGGTTCCCGCAGATGGTGGACAGGGTGAGCATGGTGAGCACCCCGCCGATCAAGACCTTCTCCACGCGGCCGTAGCTCAGGATCTGCTCCCCGCACCGGGTCCCGTTCGTCTCCATGACCTGCGGCTGACTGGAGGAGGACGGAGACATCGCTGCTGCAGCCTCTGCGGCGCCCTGCGCAATCTTCAGCAGCCGGGGCGCGAGAGCCTCCGACATCATCTTGATGGTGGAGCCCCCGGGGTCTCCGGCTCTGTCCTCCACCATGAACGACGACCTCATGTTTCCGCCGGATAAGGTTCCGTTACTCGCTCCCACAACAACCATTGTGCTGCTGCCCGGTCCTTTTTATCCACGGACCTGGAGATCCACCCCCCCCCCCCCCCCCCCGGACAAACTACTGTGACCCGCTGCCTTTTCTCTCATGAAGCCTCCGGGTCTTAATTCTTCCATTTACAGGCAGTCTCGTCATTACGCACTGGTACAGTTTTATTCCTGTTTCTGAAGATTCACTGGCGAACATCGCACCTTTCAGTTGGATGCGCACAGGAGCAGAAACTATCAAAAATACGCAGTGCGCGCACACATCGTAAAAGTTGACGTGAAGTCAAAAGACATGTTGGAGAGGATTGTGTGTCTAGACGTGCACACGCATGGTTCACAAGCAACAAGAGGAATGTCTCAGTCCAACTGGCAGTGGATGAGACCGTGCGTAATTACGCACGATGAAATATGTCCTGTCGATTATATGCGTTTATGCACACACACACATCAATCAATCACATTCTATTAGTCTCATATTCCCAGTTTGTCTCACAGACGTTAACAAGGATCAACTTCCTCTGTTCTGAACTCAACAAGAGTCAAACAGAAACTTCATGATCAGTGAATAAAGCTCAGTCCCATGTGAGGACCCTCTCCCAGGACACAAGGACAACAGCTGCTGATGGAACTGAACACATCAACACAACAACAGGATTCACTACATGAGCAGAACCAGTTTGTAACTTCATGTTTAAAGTGTTTCTACAGAATGTCTGATGGAGATGAAGGAGCAGAGGAGCTCCTGTCAGTGTTGGTAGAAGATGTGAGAAGACATGTTGTGTATCAAGAAGTCCATGTTGTGATCATAGTCCTCGATCAGCTGACACCATCAGGATCTACGGTCCATGATCACAGTCTGTGATCCACCATCAGGATGATGTGGCTGCAGCTTTGATCCTGGACCTACTAAGGATGAAGCAGCAGGACTCTGGTGAAGAAGTCACGTCAGTAACATGTGTTGATGTTACACATTCGTTTGTACTTCTATCTTACTGAGGACACTCATTGACATAATACATTCTCTCTAACCTCAACTATCCAAACTAGTGAGGACCGGTCATAAAGTCCTCACTCTGTAGGTCTGTGCTAAAATTGGTTGTCACTCAGGTAAAGGGACACACACAGAACAGCTGATGGATCATATCCGTGTTAAGTGTGATCAATTCATTTTTAATGGAAAACACAGTTAAGGGACTTTTTCCTCGTTTATTAAGGTGAAAGTCATCACATTCTAATCTGAGTCCAATCCCACAGGTTGTGATAGCAATGCCATGGAAATCCTTATGTAGCAGCGCCCTCATGCGGTCGTATACGAACACTGATGCTTCACCTCCATATTAACTTGTCTCCAGCGTTTTGTCTCAGGACTCATTCACATGAATCACATCACAGGTGACAGCAGCTCAGAACACCAAAGATTCTCATGTTGTTTCATTTCGATTTGCATGTCATTTACTGACACTAGGGGTCTGTCAATCAAAACTAAAGATGTGGAGAAGAAGCGGTGGATCATGGGAGTTATTCTACAAAAGGTAAATCGTGATCGAGTATCGAGGTCCCACCCATACACACTTAACCAATCCTGAGTCGATCTCAGCTGTCAATCATGTCTCAGCCTGTTTTTATATCAAGTAACTAATTCAAACCAAACTGATCAGAAACACTTGAACAAACATCAGTGAGATAAGAACGACCTGAAATAACAGACACATCTTTGACGAACATTAATTTAACATCTACTTTGATTTTTAGTTTGGTCCATGTCCCATCTGCTGACATGGAGGAGGAGGGGTTTATCAGGATGATTAGGCTTCATGTAGTCCATCTTTATTTACAGTCTGATTTTATTTATATGAGACTCCACATAAGTGAACTTAATAAGATAAATGTAAAAATAATATAATTTTATTTATATTCTTGCTGTACAAAATATTTTATTGTGAAGGCAGATTCCTCCATCTTCCGGTTCCCGAGTCCAAATATCCTGTTTTCCGAAAATCCTCTTTTTACCGCGAGACTCTGCTCTATCGCGCGGGTTTCCGGATTATTTGCGCTAAAGAAGAACCGGACGTGTGTCCACAGAACTAATGGAGCGGGTCTACAGTCCGGAGGAGGGTGGGTTTCCTCTGACAGTCTCCCGGTGCCCGGAGCTCAGTTTGCGGGGATCCTGACTTTGTTTGTCCGGGGATTGAACCCGGAAGCTCTGGCACTTCTTGGCTCAGCCCCTACAGGAAGTGACGTCCCCGGCTGCTGGTGGGCAGTGAATCATCAGGGTGGAGGAAGTGGGCGGGGTAAGAGAGATGCTGTCACCGACACTAACCCGCAGGAGAACAAACGAACCCCGCACGACCCGCACGCCCTGAGCCGCGGGACCAGAGCCGCAGACATGGAGGAAATTCTCCGGAAAATACAGAGAGACGCGACCGGACACAGACACAAAGGAATACGGGAAGCGTGTGTGTCCGCCCGCGGTGAGTGTCCGCTGATCTTCATCATCATCATCATCATCATCTACCTGCTGGATGTTACTACACACACACAGACACACTCACACAGAGACACACACACACAGACACACTCACACAGAGACACACACACACAGACACACTCACACAGAGACACACACACACAGACACACTCACACAGACACACACACACAGACACACTCACACAGAGACACACAGACACACTCACACAGAGACACACAGACACACTCACACAGACACACACACACAGACACACTCACACAGAGACACACACACAGAGACACACACACACAGACACACTCACACAGAGACACACACACACAGACACACACACACAGAGACACACACACACACACACACACACACACAGACACACTCACACAGAGACACACAGACACACACACACACACACAGACACACTCACACAGAGACACACACACACAGACACACGCACACAGAGACACACACACACACACACAGAGACACACTCACACACACATACATACAGACAGAGACACATACACACGTATGATGTATGTGTGTGAACAAACATCCCATAATTAATGTTAATTTTCACTGTATCTCAACGTGACTTGAGGAACGGGTGTAATTTCTTGTCAGTGATTTATTTAAATTAAATGAATCATAGGTCAGAGTTTCAGGAATTAGACGGATCCAGGAAGGACGAGGCTGACACGTGTAGCTTTAATGTCAACATGAAGAGGGGGCGGAGCGTCATGGTCTTTAGTTCACACTGAACAACAATCATCATCATTCAAACAAATATATGTATATAATTCAAGTGAGATGATAATAATCTAAACTCGCAGTATTATTAATATGATTTGTGATTTTAAAAGATGTTTTATATTGTAGAACTATCCCAGGATTATTACTCAGCTTTTAAAAAAAGGTTATAATACCAGTGTGTTTTTATTTTCATCATCACGAGCCAGAAGGAAAACAAAACAGTTTTCAAGATCGTTTTCGACAGATTTTTGTTTGTCTGATAAAAGTCGTCTGATAAAAACCTTTCACAGACACGTATCTGTGTTGATGTAAAATCCAGAGATAATCTTGAGTCACCATCAGCGGCCGTGACAGAAGACGCTCTGATAGATAGAAAGGTGGCTGCTGTTTTCTGCTGTAAAGAAGTAATAAATCTAAAATGTCCTTTTCTTTGTTTCGTTAACTTTCAGAAACACTGGAGACTCAGAGAGGATCAACCAGAGTTTCAGCTTCTCAGCTCCGGTGAGTCTTTATATACAGACACTGATAGTCTTTATATATATACGATTTTGCTCTGGCTTTAACAAGCGTTAAATCATAAATATTTAAAATGTAAATATAGATAAATGTAGAGCAGCTGTCGTCAGCGTCTAAAATCCTCAATGTTTCTGTGGCTCGACTCATTAATGATTCATCCAATCAGCTGTGTTGTTGTATTCGAGAAGATTAGAATGAAATATTAATGATAATTTCAGTGTAATGTTGTTTGACGTCTGCACATAAAAACTATTTGACTGTGATTCCCTGGAACACAGACGAGTCATCTTCATCACAGAGGAGGAGGATGGACGAGACAAACCTGATTAACAGAATCACCTTTTAATCATCTTGGTGAAATCAGAGTTTAGTCTTTGTGTTTTCTTATTGGTCGTTGCTCCACAGACTCATAAATACATTGTGATCTCTCTAAAGCTGCAGCTGGTTTGAGACGAAGCTCAGTGTCCTGATATCACAGCTCAGTGACTCAGTCGACTGCAAACAACGAGTCAGAGAACGAGACGAGGACCGTTTGAATCTAGTGTCTTCATGTCTGAGACGTTCAGAGAAACTTCAATGTTTTCACACTCGAATGTTCAGAAAACATCACTTTCCTCGCTGCAGCTCCTCTTTTCAGCCTCTGTCTCAAACACTTTCGCCCCTGTCTCTTTAAGAACCTCCTCCTGATATAGCCCTGCACTGATTGGCCAGCTGGTCCACTGTGTTGTGATTGGTCAACCACTTCAAGATCGTGTAGGAAATGTTGGCTTCTGCTCTCACTTCACCTGCTTTGTTAGGGGGCGTGTCAGAGTAGCTGCTTGGCGTGTTATCATGCAAACATTCAACACGTGTGCAGATTGGGTCTTTCTTTGCTGTAACTGATTAGTCATGTTGTGTGTTTGTTTTGTGTGTGTGTGTGTTCTCAGGCAGTGTTGTCTGCTGCCTCTACAAATGGCTCTGGAGTCTAAAAACACTAAACTGGGACAGACGGCGCTCACTGGGATGCAGGTACCTGAAGAGAATATAACTTATCATTTTCTTCTTCTTTAGTTTGCAACATCATCTTTAAATCTCCAGTGGAACAGACGTCACATGTTTGATTCCTCACCAGTTTCTCTGTGGTGAGGCGTCTGATGTCAGATGGTAGTGATGATGATGAGGTGAAGTCTTCTGTAAAGACTCAGTTTTATTAAAAGCTGCTGACATGTAAACTTCCTCATTAATCAGTTTAACAAACATCTTCCTGTTGTTCTCTTCATGTCCTGGAACCTTTCATTAAACGCTCATATGTCCGTTTTTATACTTTTTGAGAAAAGTGAAAGTAAAATGAATCTTCATTATTTCATTTTGACACTTCCTCCCTCTTCGTCCAATCAGAAGCTCCTGTGTGAGGACAGGTTTGTGGGCGGGGTCGGCGTGGAGGTCCTGGAGAAGCAGCTGCTCAGCCAGATGTTGGAGGCCATCAGAATCACTCCGTCTCTGAATGAAGACCTGCAGGTGGAGGTCATGAAGGTACGAACCAGAGGAAGTGACGTCCTCCACACTGACACGGGAACCACATGTCTAAATGTTTGTCAGTGGTAATAATAACAGACAGATTGTGTGTTCAGGTCCTGCTCTGCATCACCTACTCACCAAACTTTGACATTAACGGAGACTCCATCCTGAGGATCGCTGAGGTAAGACGAGCTCCGTCCCACAAGCCTCAGCTTCATTATCACAATTTAACACATGACGTTTTGCTGAATATTTAAAGTTTCCTTATTCAGCTGCTGTTGAGAATGTTTGAGGATGTTTTTGAAAATACGAACAAAGGTTTAAACATTTAGTTTCTTCAGATTTACAGACGATTTGACTGTTTTAGGATCCGTCCTGTGAGGCAGCATCCACGATTTCCATGGTAACGTCAGATTTAACTAAGCTGGTAAATCACCATGGTAACTGCTCCTCCAAACTGAGAGGAGCAACAGCTCAACTACCGACCAATCAGATAACAGGATCTACAGGATCCTGAGAGGGACAAAAGAGTTTTTGTAGATGAGTGACTGGTTTTATTTGTACAGACTTTATTCAAATCATGTATAACGTGAAGTCAGTTGGTGGAGTCAGTGAACAGGACACAAACTCAATCTGTTCTCCAACGTGAAGCGTTATTACACACACAGACACACACAGACAAATAGACACACACAGACACACACAGACTATGGTTAAACTGCAGAAGGCTCCTCCCCCTGATGATGCATTGATCTGTGATTGGTCGGAACAGAAAAGAACAGAGTGAAATATCCTCTAGTTTGTCTCTGTTAGGATCTGTGATGTTTCATCAATCTAATTTGGTCACTTTCTAACACTATCGCTTGAACTTTTCACTTCACTGCTGATCTTTATGATTTTCTTTATTTAGTACTGAACTTAACATATTAATCTTAATATTATAGTACTAATAAATTATTTTTTATCACTAGTGTCTTTTAAGCATCCTTGAAAAGTTAATATTAATGTAGTTGAATGATGATTTACAGGCGAATGTTCCCAAAGATCCACAGCTCCTCTTCCTGCTCTGCCCCCCCGCCTCAGTCTGGTCACTGTGGTAACTGTGTGACGCCATGGAAACCTCCTATAAATCTCTCTGATAGTTCAGTGTGTGTCTGTGTGCAGACTGTGCGTCATGACTGTTTCTGAGAGTCAGACAAAGGAAAGACCTCACACTGTGTGTGTGTGTGTGTGTGTGTGTGTGTGTGTGTGTGTGTGTGTGTGTGTGTGTGTGTGTGTGTGTGTGTGTGTGTGTGTGTGTGTGTGTGTGTGTCTGCAGGTGTGTATCGAGACCTACTTGTCCAGCTGTCACCAGCGCAGCATCAACACGGCAGTGAGAGCGACGCTGAGTCAGATTCTAGGAGACCTGACGCTGCAGCTGCGACACCGACAAGAGGTCACACACAACACAACACAACAGGGACACACAAGCATACAAAACCCAAAAGGCAACACCATAAGTGCACACTTTCGTACAAAACACACACAACACAACTGGTGCACACACAAACATGATGCAACTATGCACACACACAGACACACAGGAGGTGAGTAGTTCAAGGAACCTGGTAGTTTTATTAAACATATATAAAGTCATATATTCTGATGATGTAGAGACGCACACGAACCAGAAAATACAAACATCAGTTCTCTGCTTGTTTCCGTGTTGATACGAACACACTGACAGTAACAGACCTCCTGCTGTGTGCCGTCCTCAGGGTGCAGACGGAGACGAGGTGACATCACTGCCGCTGCAGAGGAAAGGTACGGGTGGGGGGGGATGACCTTTGTTCTGGCGCCACCCTCAGGAAAAGATTTAAATTACATATTAGTGATAGATTCTCACTTTCTTTGCAGTTTGTGTTGTTTTCTCATGGAGCTGCTGACGTCACATAGTCGCTATAAAGCCGCTGTAATCTGCAGGTGTAGGTCGCAGATCTTCCTCATGATGCTATGAACACAGACTCCCACACACACACACACACACACACACACACTCACACACTAACAAACAATATATAGCAGGAGGTATTGATTGTTATTTTTATTTAGTACAGAGACATGTAGAGGTGAGACAGAGAAACAGAAGAAACATCATGTGCATATTGAAGAAAGATGAAAGTTCAGGGAATTAACCTGTGTGTGTGTCTGTGCGCGTGTGTGCGTGCGTGTGTGTGTGTGTGTGTGCTGCAGATGTGTCTCCCACCAGTCAGGCTCTGTGTGAAGACGTGGTGACAGTTCTGACAGTTTTCTGTGAGAAGCTGGAGTCGGTCAACAGGTACAATTTCCAAATATGAATCCAATAAAGAGTTTTATGTCTTAGATGAATCTTGAAAAGTTCTTGAACATGATCTTAAATCTGTGTTCAACTTGTTAATGTTTAAGATCTTCAGTGTGACACTAATGATCGTACGAAGTTGACTTCTGTCTCCTCTGTGTTTTGTCATCGCAGTGAGAACCAGCTCCTGCAGCTTCTCTACCTCGAGTGCATCCTCTCCATGCTCAGCAGCTGTCCTCCCACAATGCACCTGTCCAGAGGTTTCACCGACCTGGTGTGGTGAGACATGTCACACGTCTGTTGTGTCCAATAATAGAGCTCTAACTACAGAAGACAGTATGATGGGGTCAATGACAGTGGGAAGTTGTATCTTATGCTACTGTTTTAACTTTATATTTGTTTTCTGATTGGTTCCTTAAATGTTCAGGAAGCAGCTGTGTCCGTCCCTCGTGGCGATCATGGGAAACCCCGTCAACGACAAAACCATCGCCTCCCACCATGGCCACTTGGGGGCAGCAGACAGAGAGCGGCTCTCAGACAGACTCAGTCTTGGTAACGACAGTTTGAGTTTATGTTCACGCCAAAATTCAATATGACTGATTTTAACTTTTTTTTTTTTCTCTATCAGGAATCAACCAGGAGGCGGAGCCCTGCGGTGGAGGAGTGTCCGATCAGGGCAGGGGGTCCGGCTGCTCCTCCAGCCCCCCTGCCAGGATTGCACCGGTGGTGCGGACGGTGTGTTACATCGCCGCAGAGCTGGTGCGTCTGGTGAGCTGCGTGGAGTCGATGAAGCCGGTGCTGCAGTCGCTTTACCACCGGATCCTCCTGTACCCGCCTCCGCAGCACCGCACTGAGGCCATACGCATCATGAAGGAGGTGGGAGGAGACGCCGCCACTGAACTTTAATATAACACATTATTAACATTTGTATTATCAGTCACTTTTAACAGTTTGTATTCAGACATGTACAAAGGGTTCAGTCATGTGACTGAACTGTGTGTGTGTGTGTGTGTGTGTGTGTGTGTGTGTGTGTGTGTGTGTGTGTGTGTGTGTGTGTGTGTGTGTGTGTGTGTGTGTGTGTGTGTTGTGTGTGTTGTGTGTGTGTGTGTCAGATCCTGGGCAGCCCTCAGCGACTCTACGACCTCGCTGGTCCATGCGTTGCTGAACCTGAAACCAGGAAGCGCTCGTTCTCAAAGAGGAAGTCGCACCTGGACCTGCTTAAACTGTCAGTAACCCCTCCCTCTTTCTCTTCTGCTGTTTCATTGGCTTCAAGCAGAGTTTCTGTTAATGAGTTGAGTTATGTGATGTCATCGTGTTGGCCTGTGTCTGTCCTGCTGCAGAGTGATGGATGGGATGACGGAGGCGTGTGTGAAGGGAGGTATCGAGGCTTGTTTCTCCTCCGTCTCCTGTGCCTGCGCTCTCCTCAGAGCGCTGGACGAGTTGTCGCAGGGCCGCGGCATCCAGCCCGAGCAGGTACGTCCCCGAGACAAGAAGCCTCAAACATCACAGGACGTTAATTTATATGCGTCAGTGACGTTGTAGAGCTTGACTCGGACCAAATGTCTGAAACGAGCGGTTTGAGTGTAAAACTGACTCATCAGCTGTTTGTCAGGCGCGGCTTCTCCTCAGACGATTGGACGACCTGAAGGACGGGACGGAGTCGACTCGTGAGTCCATGGAGATCAACGAGGCCGACTTCAGGTGGCAGAGACACATCCTGTCCTCCGAGCAGGACCCTGGCCTCTCTGCCCCCAACATGTCTACCACTGGGGCCGCCGAGCGCAGCCCCGACATCAGCATCAGCATCACCACGGAGACGGGCCAGACCACCCTGGATCTGGAGACGGAGGGTCACACCCCTCCTGAGGAGTGTGGCGAGGACGCTCACCTCCCCTCGCCCTTGTTCTGCAGCGGCCAGGAGGCAGCCAAGCGGGAGCAGAGCGGGGAGACGAACCAGGTTCGGTGGCGGGAGGAGGGGGGAGGTGCAGGAGAGGTGGATGGGAGGGGCGAGAGAAGAGGAGGAGGGGGTGTGGTTCCTCCAGATGTGGTCCAGCGGAGTCATGCCCTCGTTTACCCCGACATCACCAACTTCCTTTCTGTGGAGTCCAGGACAAGGTCACATCACGCCGCAGGATCACGATACAGCGAGAGCAACTTCAGGTACGAGTGTGAACGTGACATTGTGATGACATCATCACTGTGGCAAATAAACAAAGTTCAAATCTGAAAATACATAATAATAAAACGGGAGATAAAAACCTGATGTTTCAGTTTCCCTCAAATAATAAAGATAAAATGAAGTGATGTATTGACTCCGGCTAGTCGGTCCAGCAGTATGGAGGAGCAGGACCTGTCGCGGACAGAGTTTGACTCATGTGACCAGTACTCCATGGCGGCTGAGAAAGACTCGGGCCGCTCCGACGTCTCCGACATCGGCTCCGACAACGTCTCTCTGGCTGACGAGGAGCAACAGACGCCTCGCGACTGCCCGGGCCACCGCTCGCTCCGCACCTGCCGCCCTGTCCCTCAAGCTGCTCCGCAACCAGGAGGCCGACCAGCAGAGCGCCAGGCTGTTTGTCCAGTCACTAGCGGTGCTGCTGCCGCGGCTGCTGGGCCTCGCCACCGCCACCGAAGTCGACCTGTCACTGCAGAACTTCTCCTCCAACTTCTGCACCGGACTGCAGGCTGGTGTGTGTGTGTGTGTGTGTGTGTGTGTGTGTGTGTGTGTGTGTGTGTGTGTGTGTGTGTGTGTGTGTGTGTGTGTGTGTGTGTGTGTGTGT
>CM048050.1:22922966-22980466 GCA_026259375.1 Verasper variegatus
AGTAGCTTTCTTGATTCTTGTTGTTCTGTTTGTTCCTCATGTTGACGAACTTATTGTGATATCGCTTTGGATGAAAGCGTGGGCTCAATGAAATGTAATGTCTTCCCCCACTCTCTGTCTGCCCCCCCTTCACAGCTTACTCTCACTCTGTCCTCTCCAAATTAAATAATACAAAATAAAAAAAGAGCCTTGAGATAATGTATATTATGATTTGGTGCTAAATACAATTGAATTGAATTGCTTCCAGGCGGCGTGTCACAACGAGCGCCATGTTTCCCAGAAGGCCGTTTCCTTCATCCATGACGTCTTGATGGAGGTCCTGAGCAGCTGGGCGGAGCTTCCACACTTCCATTTTAACGAGGCTCTGTTCAGGCCGTTTGAACACATCATGCAGCTGGAGCTGTGCGACGAGGACGTGCAGGACCAGGTCAAGTCTCAGCAGGAAATCGTTTTAAAGTCTCAGGTGAATAAATGTGAACGAGCTGAGTCAGTCGCACGTTCTGAAAGGTGTGCGTGCGTTTGTCTCCCTGCAGGTGATCACGTCGATCGGCGAGCTGGTGGAGATGTGTTCTCCTCAGATCCTGTCAGGGTGGAGGCCTCTGTTCAGCGCTCTGAGGACGGTGCACGGCAGCAAGACAGACACCAAAGACTATCTGCTGGGAGAGTACTCCATGGGTCCGTCTGACCAAACATAAAATAAAAGTTCCTCATCTACACATCTGAACGTTAAAGAGAAATGATGATAGATTCTTCTCCACCTCCTCTCATCCTCCATCCCTCCTCCTCTCGTTCTCCCTGTAGGGAAGTCTCAGGCTCCGGTGTTCGACGTCTTCGAGGCGTTCATCAACACCGACAACATCCAGGTTTTTGCCAACGCCGCCACCGACTACATCGTTTGTCTGATGAAGTTCGTCAAAGGTTTAGGTTTGTTATACAGATCCTCAGTGATTTTTATTTCTCCTGGAATCATGTTTGTAAATGAAAATAAAAACATTCACACATTTAATCTTTATGCCTCTGCACAGGCGACACCTGGTGGCCAGAGGCGTTCTGTTGTCAGGTTGTCTGTCCAACCCATTGTTGTGTACTCGATATCTCAAGAACACCTTGAGAGAATTTCCTTTAAATTGGTACAAATGTTCACTTCGACTCACAGATTAACTGATAAAAGGGTCAAAGGTCATCGTCACTGTGACATGTATTTGTCGCAGGATATACAACAACATACAACTGTCTCCATGTCACGTGTAACAATGTTTTGTTCCTAAATCGTATTTTGTGTGTGTGTGTGTGTGTGCGTGTGCGTGTGTAGGGGAGGTGGACTATAAGGAGATCGGAGACTGTGTCCATGTGTCGGGTCACAGCTCCACTGACCTCTGTCTGCCAGCTCTCGACTACCTCCGAAGATGTTCACAGGTTCGAGTCCCCACAGGCTCCGTCCACACTAACACATCTGAACACACGTCACATGACCAGTCACCGACACAGGTCATGTGATGTAAACAGGAAGTAGATGGTCTCCTCTGCAGTTGGTTGCTTAGTAACAGAAACTCCTCTGAAGGAGGAGCAGTGATGATGAAGAGTCAGCAGGGACGACGAGGTGGAACTGTTACTGACAGGAAGTGTTAGCGACGCTTTGTGTTCACCGCTGGTAGTCGAGTCATGTGACTGATGAGAACCAATCAGGAAGAGAACGTCTGCGTCATCGTTTACTAAAGTCTCAGTTTCTGTTCAGACTAAAACACAAACCTTTTCAAAATAAAACGAGTCTCTGTTGCTAAGGCGTAACCATAGCAACAGTGATGAGTTAGGGGAAACATTTGTTGCTTTTTATTTTCCTGTGAAATAAGCGACTGTGCGTTTGATTGACAGCTGCTGGCTAAGATCTATAAGATGCCGTCCAAACCCGTGTTTCTGGGGGCGCGGCTCGCCAGCCTGCCAATGAGATCGCAGGAGCGCTCTGTCAGCAGCGAGGACGGAATGGACTGTGTCCTGCAGGAGTTTGACGACAACACAGGTAAATACTCCATCCCCCCTGTGCTCCGTACGACCCTGTGCTCCAGACGACGCCCCCTGAACGCCCTGTACGCTCTCTGCAGGTCTGATCCAGGTCTGGATTCTGTTGCTGGAGCAGCTCACAGCTTCAGTTTCTAACTGTCCTCGGACGCATCAACCTCCAACTCTGGAGCTGCTGTTCAGTCTCTTGAGAGAAGTCACTGTCGTACCAGGTAACACAACACAGACACACACACACACACAAATACAAATACAGCCAAACGGTGTGACTTAAATTCTGCCCCCCCCCCCCTTACAGGTCCGGGGTTTGGCATCTTCGCCGTCATCCAGCTGCTGCTTCCTGTGATGTCCCTGTGGCTGCAGCGTAGCCATGGCGACCACTCCTACTGGGATGTGGCGGCGGCAAACTTCAAACACGCCATCGGTCTGTCATGTGAGCTGGTGGTGGAACACGTCAACAGTTTCATACACTCAGGTCAGAGACGCCATCTTCTTTACTTCCATCACGCTACACAGCCCCATGTTGTTGTCTCATGTTGTTTCATGTTGTCTCATGTTGTTGTGTTGTTGTGTGCAGACATTGGCTACGAGTCTCTGATCAACCTGATGTTGAAGGACATGTTTAAGCTGCTGGTGTCGTGTGTGTCTGAACCTGCGGAGACCATCTCCAGAGTCGGCTGCTCCTGCATCAGGTGACCACACCACAGTAGAACAGACTCATGTTATAGACGCTACACATGTATGTAACGTGACCACCGTCATGTGTCGGTCGGATGTTCGCTCTGCAGATACGTGCTGGTGACGGTCGGCCCCGTCTTCACCGAGGAGATGTGGCGTTTGGCGTGCTGCGCGCTGCAGGATGCTTTCTCTGCCACGTTAGAGCCCGTCAAGGTAAAAACTCTGTTTCATTCAGGTAGAGACACTGTGGTGTTTGTACGACACACTGTGCAGAGAAGAACTGAACAACGACACACACACACACACACACACACACACGTAATCCATCTGCAGCCACTGGTCAGGACACAATAATCTGAAAGCCTCAGCTGTTAATACTGTCAACATGCTGACAGCCCACAGCAAGAGCCCCATTTAACCTCACACACACACACACACACACACACACACACACACACACACACAGACACACACATACACACACACACACACACACACACACACACACACATACACACACAGACACACACACACACACACACACACACACACACACACACACACACATACACACACACACACACACACACACAGACACACACATACACACACAGACACACACACACACACACACACAGACACACACACACACAGACACACACATACACACACACACATGTGTATGTGTGTGTCTGTGTGTGTGTGTGTGTGTGTGTGTGTGTGTGTGTGTGTGTTGGAGGTGACATTTCATCAGTGGATGTTGTGAGTTCCTACAGTTGTGTGGCAGTTGCATGACAGACTGATGTTAAGCAGCTTTACAGCTTAGAGCTCTGTGTGTGTGTATGTCAGAGTGAGTGATGAAGATGATGAAGATGAAGATGGTCTTATTACCATTGACAGATTTTTTTACTTGTTGACTTTTGAGTCGTTGATCTTTTGTTTTAATCTTTGTGGTAAAAGTAAATCAGAGTTTTTAATCATGTGACTCACATGTTGTGTTTATATAACACCATTGTTTTAATGTGGTCGTTAAAGAGACATGTGTATAACATGTGTTGCATGTTATACACATGTCGATAATGTTTTATAATTCATGTTTATAACTCAGGTCGACTCATTTATTAATTAGTTGATTAAAAAAGAATCGTTATCTGTGTTTATGTTTGCTGATATTAAACCAAACAAAACAGAAAATATCTGCATTCAAAATATGTTTTTTAATTATTATAATGTATTTTATCTTAATAACTTAAAGTCCACATCAGTTGGCTCCAATCAGGACATCACAGCAGGTCACATAAGGTTCCTCTGTCAATTTAAAAACGGCATAATCTGAACAAACAATATTAAAATACATAAAGTAAAAAGAGAAACATAGAAACGGGACAAACAGAGAATTAGAGACAGATGAACAGATTAGAGCCACAAACAGGACAGTGAATAAAAAGTGTGTTTAGCCCAGATTTCAGAGACGCAGCTCGTCTGATTCCAGCAGCTTCCTGTCGTCGAGCCTCAGCTGCAAAACCTCCGTCACCTTTTAGTTTTAGTCGTGACCGCAGGGAAATAAAAATGAGATAAATGTGTTTACTGAGAGACGCTGAATGACGGAGGAGGAGGATGAAAACAATCAGAGAGGTTTAGCATCAGATTCTGAAGAAAACCACTTAGATTAAATGTTTTTATTCATTTTATATTTTATTAAAAGGGTCAGAATGTCTGCATCAATAAAAACATGTACATGTTGACAATATGAAGATGTGATGAAAGTTCATCAGTTCTAATGTAAAGAACAAACTGTGACATGAAGCTTTAAACATGTCGCAGCTTTAACATAAAGCTTCTGCTTTCAGACACGTTAACACACGACCTCTGAGCCGATTTATAGAAAAGCTGATTTTATTCATTCAGGTCAGATTCACTGTAATGTAAGTTCTTTATGAAACTGATTCATCTGCAGGAACGAAGGTTTTAATGAAAACTGACTGAGAACAAATGTGTGAGTCAGTGTCTCTGGACATGTTCTGGATCTTCTCCTGCAGCCTCCTGGTAAAATGTGTGTAACATGTCCTCATGAGTCCATGTGAGGAAACAGCAGGACAATGTGTGGAAGCTTCCCAGTGAGCGAGTGGACGTGTTGACGTGAAACTGGAAGAACACAAACATCTCAGGATGAAGAAGAGGAGCCGTACACGTAGAAGACGAAGACGTCAACTTGGAAACACGAGGAGGTTCCAGATCTTTTGGTGATGAGGGCCGACGCCGGTGTGGACGAGCTGGAAACAACAACACTGATCTTTCCACAGCAGAGTTTATACGTCATGTCCCGCCTCCTGCTGCTCTACAGGCTCCGCCCCTCACCTGATGTTCCCACATGTTCCTGTTGGTGTGAACAAACAAACGAATGTAAAGTCTTCGACCTCTGTCTCCTCCTGTCTCTACAGAACCTTCTGGCCTGTTTCCACAGTGGATCAGACAGTTTCTCTGGAGACGCCTGCGAGGTGAAGGTGGCGGCTCCGTCTCATTCGCCCTCAGCTGAGGCAGAGTACTGGAGGATCAAAGCTATGGCTCAGCAGGTTGGTGTGACCACAGTCTTCATCATCAATCTTCATCATGACGAGTGAAACAGAGTAAAAGTAGAATCAAAGTGTTTTTCCAATATAACATGGATGTAAACACGTGTCTCAGGTTTTCATGTTGGACACTCAGTGTTCTCCAAAGACGCCAAACAGCAAGGACGGCTTCGAACACGCTCAGTCCTGCGTCCTCATCATCGAGATGCCGTCCGACCAGCAGTCCAACGGACACGCTCAGAAGAGGTAACACACACACACGTCAGGAACAGGCGGTAATTCTAGTTCATCAGATGTTAAAGTGTCGTTTTAGGTGTTTAGTTTCCACTTTGAATGAAACTGGAGACAGAAGAACTTTTCATTTGTCTCACTCTGTGTGTTTGTCTTTCTGCTGCTGTTACAGGAAAATTGGGTAAGACTGTTTTTCTGTGACGTCACTGACGTGCACTGTTCTGTGTTCCTGTCCTTTTACTCACTCTGTGTATTATGAGTGCACGGCTGCGTGCACGGCTGCGTGCACGGCTGCGTGCACACTGTGATGGAACATGGTCTCTGATTCTTTAGGATTCCGTTCCGCACCATCGTGGTGAGTCTTCTGTCTCATCAGGTTCTGCTGCAGAACCTCTGCGACATCCTCCTGGAGGAGTTCGTCAAACAGCCCGAGGGTCATGACAGGGTCACGCCTGTGACCTCTGACCCCGGCAGACCCACGGCCGGCTTCCTGCGCTACATCTCCATGACGAATTTAGCCATAATCTTGGACCTGCTGCTGGACTCTTACAGGTTATTGATGATTCCAGTGCAGATCAGCGATCTGATGACGTTGATCAGATTCAGGAACATGTCCTCGTTTTTACTTCTGCAGGACGGCGCGGGACTTTGACACCCGCCCGGGTCTGAAGTACCTGCTCATGAAGGTGTCGGGTGTTTGTGGAGCAGCGAATCTTTACCGTCAGTCTGCCATGAGCTTCAACCTGTACTTCCAGGCTCTGCTGAGCGCCACCCTCAGTCAGGCCGACGGTATGACGGCTCAGCAGGTAAACAAACAGTTCTGCTTTTGGTTTAATTACAGGGCTTCAGAATCTTTTAAACATGAATCAAAACTATATATATAATTATATAAATTATATTTTAGTGTTTCTTGTTTGAATGTTAATATCCAGTTTTAGATCTGAGGGTTTTTTATGGGTTTGGAACTAAATGTTTTCATTATTATTGTTGATAATAATTTTTATTGTTGATTTTTGCATCAGACTTTGCTTGGAGCGTATTTTCTTCTGAGCATCTTACGTTCAAATCAAACTTGAGTTTCACGTGTTTCCAGGTGAAGAGGATTCTGTACGAGGAAGAGGAGGGAAGCTCTGACTCCTCTCACCCTGGATCTGCTTCTTCAGAGGACGAAGACATCTTCGAGGAAACGGCACAGGTGACGTTCACGCTCACAACTTCCTGAACGTTTCCTCCTCCAGCTCAACACAGAAGTTTCTTAAAAACAAACATCCTCATCTCTCTCTGCTCGGCAGGTCAGTCCTCCTCGCGGCCGGGACAAACGTCACCCGTGGCGAGCGCCCATCCCGTCGCTCAGCGTGCAGCCGCTGGGCAGCGCCGACTGGGCGTGGCTGGTGAAACGTCTCTACAAACTGTGCATGGATCTGTGCAACAGCTACATCCAGATGCACCGCGACCTGGAGAGCACGCTGGAGGAGGCAGCGCTACTGAGAGGAGGGGGAGGAGACCACATATTCTTCCTGCCTCTCTTCCAATCAGAGACCTCTACCCCGACGTCAGTGGGTGGGCTTTCAGAGAAGGAGACGCCGTCGGAGGAAGGCGGGTACAGGGGTCAGGTGGCGGACGTGAGCGCGGCATCACCAGGAGACACGCCCACGCAGAGTTCAGGATTCAGGTCTGACTGCGTCACATGACACATCAGCTGACGCAGATTTATTATTAATATAATTATTATGACAGGAAGTTGAAAGCATCTGTTTCGTCTCCTCACAGCTGCACAGGAAGTTTGCCGCATCACTTCCGGAGCGGAGGGGAGCGGAGGGACTCCGGCATCACAGCGAGCTCATTAGGAGGCGGGGTTGGTCCGGGCAGGGGACAGGAATGGTGGGAAAAAGCCGGGAACAAACTTTACACCATTGCCACCGACAAAACCATCAGCAAACTGATGATGGAGTACAAACGCAGGAAGCAGCAGCAGCAGCCGCAGCAGCAGAGCCACGTCAACCTGTTCATGAAGGAGCAGGGCCGCGCCGCCACAGGGGCAGGGGGCATAGGGGAGAGGAGGGGGCCTGCGGAGCCGCAGAGGCCCCCGCAGAGGCCCCAGCAGCTGGTGGACCAGCAGGGGCCGCCACTGAGGCACTCGGTCAGCGCAGGACCTGAAGTCCTGAGGCAGGAGAAGAGGCCGAGGTCTGGATCCACCATCAGCTCCCACAGCATCTCACTGAGAGACTCCGAGGCTCAGATACAGGTACTACACAAATACTACGTATATTTGTATAAATATATAAGATATATAACTTTGATATAATGACAAAACAGCATCAGAGGTTTCAGACAAATAAAAAGAACAGATTATTCAGCTCAGATTAAAACACTTTTATTATCAGCTGTTTTTTATAAATAATAATAATAATGATTTAGATCGAAGGAGACGTGATGTTTATCTGTAAAAGTTCTGCAAAGTTAAAAAGACCAAAGTGTGATGAAGGGGCGGAGCTCCTCCTGAAACTCCTCCTCAGTACTCACGACCTCATCATGTGACCTCATGTCACTAGGAACTGCTGCTGGTAGACGTACATCATGAACACGTCGTAAAACCACCGTGTTCTTAAGCTCCAATCTTCGCTTCCTGTCTGAGTCGTCACAGTTTAAACTCTCGAGTGTTTCAGATCAGCTGACTCAGAGAGAACATGGCGTCCTCACATCATCTGTGTTTCCTCCTCCTGCAGGCGTGGACCAACATGGTCCTCACTCTCCTCAACCAGACGCTCCTCCTGAGCGACGCCTCCTTCCTGGCCCTCCAGGCGGCGCTCTACCCCTGCCTCAGCCAGCTCTCATGCCACATCACAGACGCCCGGGTCCGCCAGGCACTGCGTGATTGGCTGGGTCGCGTGGGCCGACTCTATGACATCACTGTGTGAGGCTGCAGCGAAGGAATGAGATGAAGTGAAGGAAGTAAAGACACAAATTAGAGGGTTGCAGTCGGACGCTGTTTGCCGCCGTCTTGTGACGCCAGCGTTGCGTTCGTGTGGATTGTGAGGCAGACAGTGACATCATCAGATCTTTGAAAGATGATTGACATACACATGTGACATGAGATGATCTGATTGGCTGATGGTGTATGAATATAAAAGATTGTTTCAGCCTCATATAGACGGAGACTTTAATGTGCAGTGGATTCTGGGTCCTGTAGTTCACATGCACACACCTCATGTTTCATGTTCAGGCTTTTTTCCGCTTCTTGTTTGCTCGGCCGCTGTCTGTGGTCATCAGGCGAGTGCGTCACCCTCGTGCACATGGAAACCACAGAAGAAGAACCACAGGAGATGAATACATCACTGTGAAGCTTCAGGAGGATCTGATTGGTCGGTGATGTCACTGACTGATGGACATCATTGGTTGACTATAGACTATTATAGTTTTATAAATTGGCATGAACAGGTTTCTTTACGTTGTCAGGGGCCGTTAACAGAAATCGTCAGGGACGTTTTGTCTGTCGTTGTTTGTCCTTCGCTCGCCGGCGTTTCAAGGATGCAGAGCCCTTGCTTGTCACCATGACAACACTCAGAGGTTCCATCTCTTTTAACGTCCTCTTCGGATCGTTGATCACATGAACGCCGCTGAAATCAAGACACAGATGTCATCGTCTTTAACTTCTGTCCATCATGTGACCATGTGGTTGTAACATCAGGACGTCATCAGAACTGAGCAGTGGCTTCTGGGTAACGTGTCGTCTACATATTCTCCGTCTCAGTCACTGTTTCAGACGTGTTCCGTGGTGACAGAATCATGTGAATGACAACAGTTTAATTTCATAATAAAGTCTGAAACCTGCTGACACTAAACAGAATGTAAACGCCACAAATATGTTAATTAGCTTATTACTTCATCTTGACATCAACAACATCTTCATCTCTGTCTGGGTCCCTGCTGTTAGCGAAGATGATGATGATGAAAACACATCTTTACATGTGATGCACTGCTGAGGATCTTTGATCTGTATGTTTAAAAGTTTGATTCTGACATTTATTCTACACGTGTGTATGTGAACAAGTGTTTGTTGTTTTAAATATTTCATGTGTCTCTTTTATTTTCATAGTTTTGTCACGTCTGAGAAACGAGCAGGAATGAGTGAGTGAATGAAAGAGGAGAGAGAGGAACAGATTGTAGCTTCAGCCGCTCACACCATATTGAGGGCAGGGGGGGGGGTCATCAGAAGCGCCTAAGAAGATTTACTCGTCTGTTTTCAGAGGTCGACATCGTTTTCTCTTCACCTACTTCTTCCACTCCTCCCCCCTCTCTCGCTCTCTCCCCCCCCCCCTCTCTCCCTCCCCCTCCCCCTTAACAGAACTTGAAGTGTTAGTGACACCGCTGGTAGTCGAATCATGTGACTGATAAGAACCAATCAGGAAGAGAACGTCTGAACGTCATCATTAACAAAAGTCTTTTCAAAATAAAACAATACATAAAGTTTTGCAGGTTCTTTAGAATTTTACTTTGAATATAATATAAAATCTGAGTCCTCGACCCCAAACACATCCAGGAAGTAGTCCCCCCCACCATGGCCCCTCCCTGCGTCCCGATTTGTCCTATTCGCTGCAGTTGTCGGCGAACAGCGGGCGGACAGATGTTGTCGAGCGTGATCAGCTGCAGCGAAGGGAAGGATTTACTCTGTTAAGTCCATGATGGCGTTTTTAAAAAGGGCGTTTGACTAAGTGGACGACATGTGACGACGTTTCTCCGCTTTCACTCGCTCACTTTTATTATCTTATATATCTGTTGTTTGACATCGTCGATCTGAGATTTTAACCTTTGTCTATTTAAGATGTGATGAAGACACATAAAACTCTGAGCTGCAGTGGATCTCAACGTCCTCTGTCCACCCCCACATGTTCCATCATCGTCTCTAAGGTGTCCCTTGTTTCATTGTCGTCATGACGATACGAGTTAAGTTAAGAACAAGTCCAGTTTGATGCTTTAGTTGAGGATTCTTGTTTGATTGACGCTCGCTGCTCGTCTCAGAGCAGATTGTCTTCAGAAAGAAGAGCTTAGTAAAAAAGTGTCATTGGGTTTAAATGACTCGTCACTTTCACGAGTTAGTGTCTGAGCAGCTCTGAAGACATGTGACACCAGCAGGTCACGTGACGGAGAGCGTCACAGAACCAGAGGGTTGATTTTAGATTTGATCTATTTTCCAAATATAGATAGAAACCTGATGCTGTTGCCATAGAAACCTGATGGTCAGCGTGATGCTTGGAGTCAGTTTAGAAAACATCAGATTTCTGAGCTTCATTCAAATTTAGTTTGGTTCTTCAACACAAAGTTCATTGAATTTATGGGATATTTGTTGTGTTTGTGCGTTTCTCAGCAGAGTCGTTGTCTTGACGCCTCCTTCGCTGTGACCTCAGCAGCTCGCTCACGTGGTCGCTGTGTTTTTCAGAATTAGCCTTTGATTAAAAAGTCTCCTGTGTTTGTTTCCTTTGATGTTTCACTTGGTCTCACAGGTGTGTAACCGCTCTGTTTCCCAGCAGGCCTTGCTGCTCTGTGTGCTGCACAATAAATTGTTATGAATCGTCTTTTTAGCCTGATGCCGCCTACACTGGTCACCTTGGTAACGATACACATTTCTCAGTACGTAGGAATGTGGTGACGTTCATTGACTTCCTGTTTGTGTCTCTTTAAATCTGAGATGGCCGAGTTCAAGAACCTTTAAAAAAAACACATGAAACTGCATCACAGACATTTTCACTGAGGTCGTCAACAACTAACCAGGGCCAGGGCCTGTGGGGGTGCAGATTATATAACAAATAAATACAACATATTTACCCATAATTCTCACAAAAGATTTTTTTAAGTGAGAAACCATGAAACAGGGTCGAGTGACTGAATTTATTTTGAGGTCTGAGGCGGAAAAGTTTGGAAACGTCTGATAACGACACTTTAGATAAAACAACAGGAAGGTGATTATTCATAAAAATGAAAATTAGACACGTTTATTTAAACCTCTGGTGAGAAATTAGAACATGAATTAAAATAGTGAAATTAATTAAGTTTCATTCAATTAAATGAGTTTAGGAGTAAAAATGTTGTAAAAGAAGCGTAACTGAAACAGCAGAGTGAATCTGCTCCACGCACACACACACGCACACACACACACGCACACACACACACACGCACACACACACGCACACACACGCACACACACACACGCGCACACACACGCACACGCACACAGTTGTGTTAAACCCTCCATCAGTGACGTCGCCTCTGGTCGTCTGTTGCCCTCGTTTCTCCTCCTCCCTCACTTTTTATTTCAGGCTCATCACTTCATCGCTCAAGTCAGTGTCGCCACGTCACAGCGTCTGGACTCCTTTTTCTCCTCCTTCTCGTCTGAGTGCTCTCGGGCCCCTGGCTTTCGTCTCCTGGCTTTCGTCTCCTGGTTCTCGTCTTCTAGCTCTTGTCCTCTGGCTCTCGTCTCCTGGCTCTCGTCTCCTGGTTCTCGTCTTCTAGCTCTCGGGCCCCTGGCTCTCGTCTCCTGGTTCTCGTCTCCTGGTTCTCGTCTTCTAGCTCTTGTCCTCTGGCTCTCATCTCCTGGCTCTCGTCTCCTGGCTCCTGGCTCTCAGTTGAGTCCACCATGCGTTCTCTGCTGGAGAGCAGCTGGATGAAGTTTGGTCCGGCCGGTCGAGACTCTCTGGACTGGTCCCCCGGGCCCTCGGCTCTGCCGTCCACCGACCGACAGACTCCGGTGAGTTCATCATTCAAAGGATGGATAAATTCTTTATTCATAATTTATATCTTTATCATTAGTCTCTTTTAATCTGTAAAATAAATAAAAAATACTGCAGAGAAATAATCCAAGAAGCATCAACTTTCAACTGCTCTATTATGAAATAAAATCATAAAACTTTAATTTCTTCTTATTAAAACTGAAGAAAATCACGATCAGAAATAAATCATCAAACGAACTGAATCTGGATTTTTTGTTTTTTAATACATTAATTGATCGTAACAAATCACACATTCACACACAGCTGTAACACAATGTGATTATAATCCAAGAGATTCAGACAAAACTTTTATTCATAATAATAATTTATTCATTGTTTAAACTTAAGTTATTAAAGAAATGAGTTTCTCATCTTTTATTCAGCTGACCTTCAGCTGTTTCCATGGTTACAGATTAATTCACAAGAAAGAGGCCAAACAGAGGTTTGACCAACAGCGCCTCCTGGCGGTCACATGTCACCATTAACACAAACATCCCTTCTCCTTAGATTTAAATCTAAATGAACATATAAAAGTTGAAACTGTTTAAAGTTCGTATTTAATTAGTTCAGTTCTGATTATTAACAATTAATTAAAATAAATTTATCTTGAATGTGACAATTTCTGATTAAAATATAAAAATATCTAAAACATCTTTGTATTTCTTCTTCATGTGTTTAAACATGAAATGAAACAAATGAATCAATACATTTGTTCTGTTTGTTAAATAATTGTTTATATTATATGATGATTTAACACAAAACATACACTAATTATACATAGTGATAATGTAATTATGATTTATAAATAAATGAATATATAAGATCTATAAATATGGAGCCATGTTAAACTTATGTTGCGTTCATGTGCTGTTGAAAACTAACGTAATGTTTGAATTTTAATGTTTGAAGTTAAATTAAACTGACTCATGTTGTAAAAGATGTAAAATATTGAAACTGCTGATCAATAATCATGTAATAATCAATAATCATGTAATAATCATCAGATCTTTTTCTCTCAGGGTCAAAGTTCAGGTGAAGCCATCCTCAGTGCAGGATCCATCGCCTACATCGTCATAGCAACCGTCTCCGTACTCCTCCTCAGCATCAGCGGGCTCCTTATCCTGCGTCGGAGGCGTGGCTTCAGCCTCAATGGAAAGCTGGGATTGGCCAACGTGATCGCCCTGGAGGACCTGCAGGACCCAGAGAGGAACTGTGAGCTGCTGTCGTCGCTCCGACGCAGCAGGGGGCAGCACCAGCTCCCCAGCTCCAGCTCCGAGCAGGATGTGACGGACGGTGTGTTCCTCATGGTCTATCTGCCCTCTCCGTACGAGCACACACTCACCAGGATCGCCAGAGCCGCCAGCACGAGCAGCTCCAAGGAGCTGCTGCCGCCAAGTCCGGGACCAGAGGACGGGCGGCGGTGAGGACAGCATGAGGTTAGAGGGCGGGGCAGCCGCCGAGGAGGAAATCTTCAATCAATCAGATTCAATCATGGACTGAAGAGAAGAGAACGGAGGATGAAGACGGGTCCGGCATCAAACCTTCCTACACACACAGACTGAACTTCAATCTAATAAGTGTGAACAAGACGACCCCGATGCTCGGCCCTCTTCGGCGGGGTCTGTACGCAGCCGTGCACGAGGACGTGGTTTGGTCGAGTGGGATCCAGAATGTTTCCTGACCTCTGACCTGAGATCAGCTGTTTTCCTCCTGACTGAGCGAGTCAAAGCTGCTGGACACAAAAGACGTTTCCACAGGGAATCTCGGCTGCAGGAATCGAACCTGTGATATTCAGTCCACTAACACATTACTTTACATAGCCGTATTACATTATATATCATCTGAAGCGACCAATAAGTGCATCAACCGTGAGGGTTCGAACCCAGAACAGCAAGAATCATGTTAGTACATTAGCTACAAAAAAGACAATGTCCACGGCTGCCCCTGAACCTCCATGATGTCCCGGACCTCCCTGAACCTCCATGATGTCCCGGACCTCCCTCCTGCCCCTGACAAGTAACTGCTGTTTAACATCTGCACTGAGGACGTGTTTTTTTCGTGATCTTGTTGACCGTACACATCGACTGCTAGCTCCCCCTACTGGAATGTAACGTGCGATGAGGTACTGACGTGTGGAACACCAGAGCAACAAGAAACCGTATTTTACGCATCTCTTAACGAACTCGAAAACGATGGTCAACCCTCATCATTCATATACGTGCTACATGTGTTACTGGAGTATTCCACTAGAGGGCGCACCACAGAACTCTGCATCTGCATTCAGTAAATAAAAAACATGGTCGTAAACCCTACCACCACCAACAAGATGCCACCTTTCTGCACACTGGTGTTATGGCCTTCTGGGGCCTGGGAGGAGAAATCTCCTTCATCCTGATGTTCCTGCAGCTGCTCTGCCTCCTCTTCATCAACATCTCCAACGGTCACGGAGCCGCTGTGGGAGTTCTGGTGGGATTTTCTTAACCCTAACCCAAAGATGGTGTTTACGTTCAGTACCACCATTTTGTTGGTCGAGTACTGATACCAGAGACTAAAGTTAAACATTAAAGTTAAACAATCCACCAGGACACAGATTCAGTGAAGCAGCAATGAAAACAACGTACGTCAGTGTGAGAACGGACAAATGGGTCCGATGTTAGAATCCTCGTGTTGATTGTAAAGACTGAGCATCGTTGGTTTGAGGGGAAAAGACCTGACTGAAGAGCAGGAGTGATTCAAGGGACTTCAGGGGCCAGAGGCAAACGGGACCATGGAGCCCGACATTGAACCAAATCAACCGACTACCTAAGATGACAGAAATCATCTTTTCCAATCCGTCAACATGGAGGAGGGGTTTATAGCCTATACTGCAGGCTCACTGTTAGGGAGTTGTCGTGTCATCTTTATTTACAGTCATTGATCTTCAGAGGAGCATCAGCGCCACCTTCAGGAGAGAAGGTGCATCTACTCCCGGGCTCCTCAGCAGCCTGAAGATCTCAGACTAGAAACTTGTTGTTAAATCATCTCTTAAAACATAATTTCACCAAACAGCTTCTATATAATTGTTCTTTTAATATGACCTATTTTCTTAAATTCTTAATAATAATAATTATTAGTTTTGAGTTTAAATGTTTTAAAAGTCTTTGATATTTAGTTTTCTTTTTATTTGTACATCTTTGTGAAACTGTGTCGAAGGAACTTAATAAATAATCGTTATTATTACTGCAGCCATCTTGGACCAGCAGAGGCCGTGACCTTACCTGACCTCTGATCAGCAGAAAACATTTGTCATCTGGAAACTGAACCATTCAAACAGATTTCACAGTAAAAACAATGGGACATCGACTTTGCTTCTACTTTATTTCATTTGAACAAAACTGCATAAAAACTCCCTCACACAGAATCTTGTAACTGACAGAGAATAAAGTTTTAGCCCCGTTTTACCATCAAACATCGAAACAGGCTGATGTTTGCATGGGGGGGGGGGGGGGGCTCCTGGAGGACTCAGGGGCCACAACACAGTCAGCAGGGATTTGCATAGTTAAGGTAAGTTTCTTGACCACATGGTCTATTATGGAGCATGAGCTCGAGCTCCAACAATGTCAAAAAGCAGCAAAGTGTCTGACGAGGTTTTAATTTAAAAACCAGAAGAAATAACGAGCTAAAGGATCAATCCACGCGTTTTTACAAGTTTCAACATCTTTAGTTTACTTTCTGCTGAAGCTTTGAGGAATTTAATGGAAAATTAAAGTTATCGGCAGATTATTAACATGTATTTAATGCTTAATACCAGACTTTTCAGTTTATTACATGTTATTAAGCTGCTTATAAACAGTAAAGATTCACTATCAGCTGATTAATGATTGATGAATAAACTGTAAACAGACCAGAAACCACAAAAACACAGGAATGATCCTTTAATAAAGTGAATATCAAAGCTGAAGTCCTGAGGCACGTGTGCATCGCACGATACAAAAAGAACAGAGTACACAACTGGACTAAAGTATGTGGACACGAGACACTGCTCCTGTAACATTTCATTTCAAATCAATAACAGGATCAGTTTAAGAAATGTTCCTGTGTCTGTGCTTTAAACGAGGCCATCATGGATATTTATTCCTCTTCCCTAAATTATTTACCGAAACAATAATCCATAATTATCAGAGGATAATCTCTAGTTGCAGTCAGTTGCTAGAGATAATCCGATGTTCAAGTTTACATCAGGAAAGATGTTTCATTACTTTTGCTTTAAATAATGATTTGAGCAGCTCATTGACGATGATTAATTGTCGTCTTAAAGCCGCTTCTACTTTCGACAACTGTTTAGAAAATGATCGTGAATTGTAAATAATTCAACTATTTATTTAATAGAAATATTTTCATATATATATATAAAATGAGGGTATGCACATCAAAGTGTATCTCAGGCAAACGGTGTCAAGTCTCTGTGGTATTAAGGCTTATTTTAGATAACAGAAATGATATATACTCAAATCTATATATTCAGGTTGATTAAGGATTCGTCAGGAAGCAGCACGGTGGGGACTCGCCCCGTTTAAAGCTTAAGACTCGAGGTTTCTCCGGTTCTTAAAATTCAAGAGAAAAAGATTGTGAGCAGAAAGAAACAGACGCAGAGATTCAGCGTCTTCATTCATGCCGCCGCCGCCGCCGCAAGGAACTGTAAACTCTGTTCTGAAGTCATGGAAGACAGACAGGTAACAGACAGGTAACAGACAGGTAACAGACAGGTAACAGACAGGTAACAGACAGGTAACAGACAGGTAACAGACAGGTAACAGACAGGTAACAGACAGGTAACAGACATGCAGGTGGATGGAGGTGAGTCTATGTGAAGGTGAGACCGGCCTCCCTGTAAACATGGAAGACTTTCTCGATGGCATTGACGTACGCTGCCGTCCGCAGATCAAGACCCAAGTTGTACTTGTTGGCTGTTCTCATGATTTGCTGCATGAGAGGAGAGAGGAGCGAGAAGGGAGGAGAGAGGAGGGGAGGAGAGAGGAGGGGAGGGGAGGAGAGAGGAGGGGAGGGGAGAGGAGGGGAGGAGGAGAGAGGAGGGAGGAGAGAAGGGAGGAGGGGAGGAGAGAGGAGGGGAGGGGAGGAGAGAGGAGGGGAGGAGGGAGGAGAGAAGGGAGGAGGGGAGGAGAGAGGAGGGGAGGAGAGAGGAGGGGAGGAGGGAGGAGAGAAGGGAGGAGGGGAGGAGAGAGGAGGGGAGGGGAGGAGAGAGGAGGGGAGGAGGGAGGAGAGAAGGGAGGAGGGGAGGAGAGAGGAGGGGAGGAGAGAGGAGGGGAGGAGGGAGGAGAGAAGGGAGGAGGGGAGGGGCGAGGGTAAAAACACGAGGAATAAGAAGAGAAATGTTTCAGACAGAATATAAAACATTGTAGGGTTGTGTTTGCAGGTGTGTGTGTGTGTGTGTGTGTGTGTGTGTGTGTGTGTGTGTGTGTGTGTGTGTGTGTGTGTGTGTGTGTGTGTGTGTGTGTGTGTGTGTGTGTGTGTGTGTGTGTTACCCTGGCAGAGCGCTCCATCGTGTAGGCCAGGCCTGAGTGAACAATGTCCTTCTCAGATGCTCCCTGCAAAGAAAGCACACTGTTACAACACCACAGGAGGAGGAGAAGAAGGAGAAGAAGACATGAATGGAGGAGGAGAAGAAGGAGAAGAAGACATGAATGGAGGAGGAGAAGGAGGAGGAGTGCCTGTGCTCACAGAGATTCTGGTCTGGAACTCGGAGGTGGGGACGATGGGGATGGCGCCTCCATGTTTCCCAAACTTTCTCTCTAAACTCTCCTGAACCGACACTGAAGAGAGACACACAGTGTCAGTACTTCAGAGAGACGGGGTTAATGCAGCCAGCCACCAGGGGGCGCTACATACCCACGCTGAGTTTTTAAGTGGGTTCTCACTCACTGAGCAGTTGGTAGTTGGACTCTCGCTCGTATTTGAAGGTGAGTCGACCGTAACTGACGTGGTTCAGATTCTTCAACCACTCGAAGTACGACACTGTGACACCACCGGCGTTCAAATACATGTCCTGTCGGAGGAGAGGAGGAGAGGAGACAAGGAGACAAGGAGACGAGCAGAGGCAATTAGACTTCTCAACGTCTGAATGCAGAAGGTCCACTGACTCCAACAGACTCAGACTCCACTGACCGGGATCACCATGATGTTTCTCTCCAGGAAGATGCGGTCGGCCTCGGGCGTGGTCGGCCCGTTGGCCCCCTCTGCGATGATCTGAGCACATCAGAGATTCATTGGGTTAAAACGTTCTTGTATTAAATTAGTTTTTCCTTTAACTTTCTCAACAGAAGATTTAATAAAATAACAACATAATCCTGTTAGAATCAGACGGTTGAAAAGACTCTTGTTGTTTGAACTTTTGATTGGACTTTATTTCCTGTTTTATTTTGAAGTTTTCTTCCTTGTTAGCTTTACTTCCTGTCTTTGTGTGGTTTCTGTGATGGTGGGATGTGTTTCACTTGGGTTCAGTAGCTCCGCCTCCTTCAGGCTTCTCTCTCACTTCTGTTGGACCTCGATGTTTCCTGTTTGCTTGAATTTGGATTCTGAGTTTTCTTTGTGCTGTCAGTCTGCCTTCTGAATGAAATGTTCTGCACTTACTGCCTTGTTTGATATAACGTTATATAATATAATATAATATACGAATACAATGAGATAAAATCACTTCAATCATGACGAGAGATATAATGTGAAGCTGAGGCTGAATCAGCTGGATGATAAAACATCACTACACAGAAATAAATCTTCATATTCAACATTATTTCATCCAAGGTCTGTAATCTGTCACTTTAAATTCTGCAAATAATCAAGTATCAAATAAAAAATTTAAGCTAGTTTCTGTATTTTAGCTAAAATAAGAAAAATAAGTGACGACATGGGGTGAATTTTTCAATGTAATGAACATAAGGATTTTATTTATGTATAAATACATTTTGAGGAGCAAATTAATTTGTTTACTTTAACCAAAATTTGAGAAACTGAAGTTCTAATCATAATAAAGATTTTTAATCAGAGAAAATGTGTGTGTGTGTGTGTGTGTGTGTGTGTGTGTGTGTGTGCGTGCGTCACCTTGGCTTTGATCTTGTGTGCGTTACTCTTGGTCAGCTGTTTCTCTCCGGCGGCGGGGATCAGGATGTCGCAGTCGGCCTCCAGGAGACTTCCTTCGTACGGCGTCGAGTTCGGGAAGCCCACGATCGTCCGGTTGTCCTGGAGACCGAATGGAAAATAACGTTTTCACGTCATGTCATCGTGTCTAAGAACCGTTGACTTATCTACAGTGATGAGTTTAACGTGAACTATAACAGCTTCAATCATATTCACTGACTCAGTCAGATTATCAGATCATTTCTCCTCCATGACAATTAAAAGCTCAGTGTTCACACACACAAATTTACTGAGGTTTAAAAAGACAGTACTGACATGTATGTAGTTGTGTTACTGACCAGTTTGTAGTTGTGTTACTGACCAGTTTGTAGTTGTGTTACTGACCAGTTTGTAGTTGTGTTACTGACCAGTTTGTAGTTGTGTTACTGACCAGTTTGTAGTCCTCCAGCTCTTTGGGGTCGATGCCATTGGGGTTCCAAATGCTTCCGTCCATTTCTGCGACTCCGATACATTTGGCTCCAAAGCGATGAAGGTAACGCATGGAATGAAGACCCACGTTACCGAACCCCTGCAGGCAGAGCAGAGGGCACAGTCAACCCGCAGCACTGACATCAGGCAGAGCAGAGGGCACAGTCAACCCGCAGCACTGACATCAGGCAGAGCAGAGGGCACAGTCAACCCGCAGCACTGACATCAGGCAGAGCAGAGGGCACAGTCAACCCGCAGCACTGACATCAGGCAGAGCAGAGGAAATCTCTCAACGTGGATTATGATCGGTGGTTCAGACGTTTATGATCCTCTGACATCTCATCTAGAGCAGCCATCAGGTCAATATGGGAATCTGTCCATTGAACAGTTAAGGGCTTTTTAATTGATATTTTAATATTTTTAACTGAATATCTGAAACAAAAACTGACTCATAATAATCTATAATAATCTATAAATCCTCTTATTGTGGCAGCTCTACTTTGATTGATATAAACAAGCTAAATTCAAATGGAACACTTCATACCTGCTGCATATCAGCATGTTAGCATTGATGTTTTAATAAACATCCTCCTGACGTTACAGCAGCTGAGATCTGAGCTCTGGACCCGTGAGTTTGAGAATGAATGAACCAAATGTCAAAGAAAGCGTCATGATTAAAATCCTGAGGTTGAGGGTCACGTGTGATTCAGCTGCTGAATGAGTCACTGAGGATTCTGATGAAGAGGAGGAGATGGAAAGATTGATGAGAGGAAGAATGGAGGGAGCATTTGTTCTGGTCTCTGAAGATGAAGACCAACCTCAGAAGGTTGAGATGAATGCAGAGCAGTCAGATTATCTAGTGACAATTTGTTGTTTTTTTAAACTATAATAACAGTAAATTTACTTTATTGGAAAATGGTTGTGGACTGTTGGCTGGAAAAAAACAATCAATGATGAAAATAAAATGTAGTGGATATTATTTCAAAAGCTGAAACTGACAAATACGAGTTAATTTTTAAAAAGAGTTTTCCCCCTCCCTCAAGGACCTGTTGAAAACAGTTCAAGGATGAAGAGGAGGGTTTGTACCTGGATGACGAAGGTCTTGTCCTGGAAGCCGGGACACATTCCCAGCTGGCTCATGTACGCCGCCTCGTTGATGAAGTTCTCGATGCCGTGGAAAACACCTCTACCGGTGGCAGAAATGCGTCCGTGGATCCCTCCCTGACTGATGGGTTTCCCAGTGACACAGGCGTGAGCGTTGATGTCCTGAAGGTGGAAGAGGTGAAAGATAAATAAAGAGAAAACTGAGGGAAATGATGAAACTTTATGTCTGGACATTCAGAGCGGAGACTCACCAAGTATCCCATGGTGGTGGCGAAGGTGTCTGCGATCCAGGACATCTCCCTCTCACCGGTGCTCATGTCGGGGGCAGGAACATCGATACCGGGTCCTGCAGAGCCGAACCACCATGAATACAACAAACTGCTGAATCACTGAATTTAGGTGATTTTTTTTTTGCTCAAAATCCAAATTAATTCTGGAGAAAGAGAAAAAGAACAATAATAGTTTTGTATCGGTCATTCTCTCACCGATGAAACCTTTCTTGGCGAGTTCGATCGTGAACCTCCTGGTGATCTTCTCCAGCTCAGTGTCCTGAAAAAACAAAAAGACAGTCACTGACCGTTATGTACGTCATCGATTGTCTTTATATACAGTCGTTCTGAACAACTGATGACATCACACTGACTTTGTTTTGAATGAGACCCGAGTGGACACGTGTCGTCCGTTTAAACTGAATCTACTTCCTGGAACTTCTTCACGTGAGAAAGTCAGAGGTTAAAGGTCAGAGGTCAGCAGGACTGATGTGTTTTGCTGCAGAGAAAATGAGACGGAGCAAAGGTCGAGCAAACATTTACCCAGAATTCAACCAGAGACAGAGAGAGGGAGCTGAAATCATTGTGAACAGAGAGAGAGAGAAATGTATTGAGTCATCATGTTGGAGAGAAAGTGAATACTGGTGGCTCAGCAGATACAGTGTGTGTGTGTGTGTGTGTGTGTGTGTGTGTGTGTGTGTGTGTGTGTGTGTGTGTGTGTGTGTGTGTGTTTCATCTGAGTGTTAACCTTGTGAACCTTGTGTTCTCATGTTTTCAGGTGTAAATGATTGACAGGCACAGAAATTGATTCTCTGAAAAAACAGTTAAAGATGAGAACCAGGAGGAAACAGCTGCTCTGACGTAATCCACTAAAGTGTTTGTTTTACCACCGACAGATCGTGGTTGTGTGTCCGACAACATGATGATCGGAGTCCTACGAAGACGGTGTTTTGTTAAAGAGTCGGATCCTTTTAGTTTTAGCACAAACAGACGTTAAATCACTTTGTACACAGGCACCAGATTTCACAGGAACAGTAATGTAACGTCACAGGAACATTGGATTTCTGCCTCTGTGATTTGTTTCACTTTTAGTGATCACATTCTTTCCTGAAGTAAAAGTACCTCACATTAAAACAACAGCCCCACTGATATGATGAGAATAAACAATATAGAAATATAAAAACTTTGTTCATTTTTTTAATTCAAGCTCTATATATTTGGTTGTTGTGTGTTAAATTATTATTAAAACAGTTTATGGTTAAACTGTAAAACATCAAACCTCAATAACATTTCTTTGTCTTTTGACTTTGATGACAAATGTATATCAGCTGCTATAATATCTGAAATGTATTACTCCCAATATGTTTATTAGCTTTAGGCCCCAAATATCCACAGGGGTCAGACTGGAATTGACCATATCTCTATACGTGTATTTCTATAGTACACAGTGCTTTCCCTCACTTTGACCAGCAGAGGTCCCCATCAAGCTTATATTTGAAAAGTTTCTGAATAATATTATTTCGTAATATTAACAATGAATCATCCGAGGATAAAATATTTCAAATCATTACAGTCGTTTCCAAACTGTTTGATTTCCAGTGACACAACATTTTAAAGAGCTGCTCGTCTTTACTGACAAAAACTAATCATCACATTCAGATGTTTAATCCACAATATTGAATTCCTGCTGACGTGACAACTTCCTCTGTGATTAAACGTTGTGCCTCCACTGTATCATAAACATGTGACCGCCTGCTTCTCGTGAATTCATGTGAAGAACACACCTCTGTACTAAGGTTGATTTAATGTTGATTTTATGTTATCCTGCTGAGCATCATCTGTTTTCTCTTCCGTCTTAAATCTGTTCAAATCTATCGGAGTCCGAGCTCAGCTCTTCTTTATCATGGACCGACATGTTGGATGAGTGAAGTGAGCGAATAAAGGAGAAAGAGTTTGTGTCTGAACTCACAGAATAATTCTTTGGGTTGATCTTCACTCCGGCTTTGGCTCCACCAAACGGAACATCTGGAACAAGTTCACTTAATTCAAGAACAGAGCAAACACTTCAAACAACACAGAGAAATGACTTTAAATATTGTGTGTGTGTGTGTGTGTGTGTGTGTGTGTGTGTGTGTGTGTGTGTGTGTGTGTGTGTGCTCACCAACCACAGCACATTTGTACGTCATCAGCGAGGCCAGAGCTTTCACCTCGTCTATACACACGTCTGTACTGTAACGAATACCTGAAACACACCAACAACAACCTTATTCTTCTGCTTTGAAAGACGTTTCCTCTCAGAGTCTGAGGCTCCACGTGTTTGTTGTTTCCTTTGATCTGTTAGTTCTGGTTTCACTTTGTAATTTAGGGACGAAAGAAGTTTGTCTGACAAACGTACGTCCTGTCGTCATCACCTATGTTTGTAGAAAGAGTCTGACGGGGGCATGTTGTCAGGTGGGGGGTAGTAGTCTTTCTTTTTGAATGGAGGAAATGAATGAAGCTTCATCTGGTTGCCATGGTAACGTCATGACGTTCTTACTATCAGCACCTTCAGGCGCAGTACTCCCCAGTACTACAGTACATTACATTTAGCTGACGCTTTGATCCAAAGTGACTTACAATAAGTACTCCACATTACTACAGTACGCCACATTACTACACAGTACTACACAGTACTACAGTACTACACAGTACTACAGTACTACACCAGGTCAAATGCACCAAATGAACGTCCTCATGGTTCAAACATTATATCGTCGGAGGTGAAGACTGCAGCTTCTTCTTCTTCTTCTTCTTCTGTCTCTACTTCCTGTGATTGGTCCAAAAGTCCAAACTATCCAACAAAGTGTTTTGACTCTGGAACAGAACCATGTTCAGTTTGATCCAGACCCAGAACTCCTCTTCTGCTCTGAGGAACCTTTCACACCTGATGTTCAGGTTCAGACTGAACTGAAGAGTCTGAAGCTCTGAACAAGTCCTGAGACACATGTTGACTGTGTTTAGACACATGAAAGCTTTTTACTGATGAATTTTAAAATGCAGAATACAACATAAAAATGTCATGTTCACACTCAAATTTCCAATATCGACATGAGGGAACAGAAAGTGCAAAGATGCAACACATTTCAGGGTTTTTGACTCATTCATGAACTCTAAGTAAAACAGCCTCTGTGTGTGTCTGCATGGAAAACTCAAATGTTGAGCAAATGAGTTTGAGAGGTGTCAACACACAGGCCTTTTCACACGCATCACTGTAAATGAAGACCGCTGCAGGGAAACCGCACAAAACAGCTGCAGGTCGGACAAACGAGTGGAAAAACACTCAAGCTTTTCTTTTTCTGTTTCACTGACAGACTTATTTATACAGACAAAGAGGTTCGAGTCTAAATCCTGATTATTTTGGTTTGAGAGCAGCAGAGAGAAAAGATGAATAAGAACCGTGAAGAGGGAAGGAAACAGGAAGGAAAGTACAGATAAAAGATGAGAAGAGAAAGTAGAAATCAGTAGAAACCATCAGGACAACGAAGAGGACTAAAGTGTAAAGAGTCCGAGGACGAAGACAGAGATGGCACGACAAGAGACGCTGCAGTGAGTCAGTCTGGGTGTAGTCAGCTCCTCGGCAGTACAAACAGTTTCACATTGGATTTTAATGAGTTTACTTTGTCTTCATGATTCATCACAACCACACCTGTCACCTCCTCCACCAGGTCTCATATTAACCCCCAGATTCAGGACAACAGGCAGACGACTCACAGACAAGTGACTGTACAGCGACAAGACAAACACACACGACCACACTGTCAACATTCCTGTCAGAGGAGGGAACTTCACCACTGAACCTCCTGCTCCTTAAACATGCACAGAACACAGTGTATTACATAATACACTGTGTTCACACACACACACACACACACACACACACACACACACACACACACACACACACACACACACACACACACACACACACACACACACACACACACACACACACACACACACACACACACAGAGAGAGAGAGAGAGAAAAGTGTCCCACTGACGACTTTTACATGGACACAATAATCTCATACACATTAACACATTAATCTGATGATGTTTACCTGAGTTGCTAATAGAATATTTCATCCATATTTACATGTTAGAGTCTAATGACTGACATCAACATTACATTCTCTACATCATAAGACTGACGTTCCCGCAAGAATTGTAAAACACTAATTTACCATTCTGAGTGTTTTCTTTCTAATTTCAACTGCTCGTTATTTTCCCATCTCGTTTTCCCAAACCTGTCAAACCATTGATTTGATCGTTCTGAAGGTGTTTACATCTTGAACACATCAGAAAACTGAACTCTTACAGATCCTTCTGTAAGAGTTCTTTCAACTTTGACTTCATGAACCTTTTTTAAGTCATGTGTGAGTAGCATCAACACAAAGTATTCAATGTGTTGAAAATGATGCAGAGATGGTTTCAGATGAGACAACAGTTGTGGAACTTAGAGGTGGTGGACTGTTAGTGGGGAGGTGAGGAGTAAGGTCTCTCTCCTGCTCAGTGTAAAGACTCACTGCTTATCTGTCTATTAACACAACTCGTGTTTACATGAGCGTCTGTCGGTTCGAGTCTGCACCAGTCATCAGTGTTGTTGTTGTTGTTGTTGTTGTTGTGTACGAACAGGTTTGGACAGAAACTGATGTAGTAGCTCAGCAGATGTTCTCATGTCTGGAGTTTGGGTTTCTTTTCTGTTGTCGTCTTATCAGTGGCTTGAGGTGAGAAAACGAGGAGCAACCAGGTGAAACACCAAAGTCTGAGTCACTCCCCAGGAAATCAGTGTCCACTACACAAGAGGCTGTAAAGAGGAAGTGTGTGTGTGTGTGTGTGTGTGTGTGTGTGTCACGTACTTTCTACCTCCTGTTGTGATAATGTTCTATAACACAAAGTGTGTAATGTGATCATTTACCGTACTAGAGAAGTGTAGTGTTGTACTATGTGAAGTTATAATGCCATGCAGTGTTAGAATGTTTCAATGTGCAGCGTGAGTCCCGGTGCTCACCTCCCTTGCAGGGTGTCCGGTGCTGGCTGTGCTGAGCCCGGTACGCCTCGATCACCTCCCACTCCCCGCTGTCTCTCTTGATGGGGAAGCAGACGCTCAGGACGTGGTTACACGGCTTGATGATCCGCAGGATCCCGCGGACCGTCTTCTTCTTCTGCTCGGGGCTGTCCCGGGTCTTCAGGTCCGCCACCAGCTGGTCCTCCACGATAGCGGCTCCCCGGTCGAAGAAGCCCTCCACCATGGTGAAGAAGTTGGGGTCGTCGTCCCGGTCCACGGCCTGGCTGTAGCCGCGGTGCCGCAGCAGAGCCGCTGTCGCAGGGAGAGCGGACTCGGTGGCGCTGCAGCCCGAGGCCAGGGCAGCTCCCCGGGTGAGTAACTCTCCGAAGTACCGGTACATGGTGGAGGCTTGTGGAGGTTTGGACCCCGGTGACGGTGAAGGAGCTGCGGGATCAGAGCAGGACTGTGCGGGAGAAGACGAGGAAATGGAGCCGGGAAAGTTGTCCCGCAGCTGCGACTCCTCCTCCCGCAGCCTCTTCCTGTTACACCGGGCCGTGCGTGGCCGCCGTGCGCGTAGACTCCGCGTATTTAACCCGCACAAAGTGGCACGAGACCAGTCAACGGAAATAACGCGCTGACAGGTTAGCTGCACATTAGCTTAGCGTAAGGTTAGCGTAGCACTGCAGAACGGACTGAACGCGTCCAGGCTAACCCGAACCCGAACCCGAACTGAACAACGTGAACATGGACGTTCTGACTCATTTTACGCGTTTTTAAAGTTTCAAATTTCATATGTTTGAAGTTTGTTAGCATCAAGCCCGCTAGCAGCGGTACACATTAAACTTCCGGTCCCATCGTCCAAAATAAAAGCACGTGTCGATAAAGCAGTGAAACGTGAAATGATTTTAATTTACGAGTTAATACTTTTTTTATTTTATAAAAATTAGTACTGTAGTAATTAATTGGACTGTTCATCCAAACTGCAATTACACTGTAAAACATGCAGTTACTTTGTGGAATCATCTCCGCTTGTCTCCTGAACGTGAATCTGTAAGTTTAGTAAATTCACTGTTAGTGTTTGAAAGTGTTTAAAAGACTCAGAGTTCTTACTATAACACAGAAAGACTGAGGTCAGGATACAGGTCACCTGACCTCGGGAGCCTCTAACTGAATCAGTTAATCTAATTCTGTTCTGAACATCTTAGATTGTAGATTGGACTTTAGACTCAATATCAAATCATTATTCTATTTTTTTAAATTTGAAAGTGATTTGATCAAACAATCAAACTATTTAATTTAAAATGGTTTAGTCAGAAAACTCAGTTAGTGTTGGTGTGTGTAATGAAGGGATAGTTCACCCAAAAATGAAAATTCTTTATGACCATGAAATGTTTGCAGAGATAAAATTAGAATTTAAATTAAATGACTCATTCATGTCAAAATTCAGACCTGTTGAAAAAATTCAGACATGAAATTATCAAACTGTTTTATAAATGTATGTAATTATAAACAATTCCAAAGTCCTTTGAATGATTTTATTTGCACCTTCATTTCAAAGTAGAACATTTTTTGCCTTTTACCACATAATTTTTTCCACAAAGAAGATTAGTCATTGGTCCAGACATATAAGACGAATAAAGATAAATATATAAAGTAACATAAGACTTACAATCACCTTTATATCCCAGTATTTACAGTTTTTACTCAAAATGGTGTTCTTTTCGTGAGCTGTAACCTTTTTAAATCACTGTCTCATATGTAAAACACCAGATAAGTCACTGAAAATGTTTTTGTATTGTTGCTGTAGTGACGTCTGCACCCTCCAGGGGGCGCTAGTTGAAGCAGGTTAAATGTCTTGTTGCTCTGCAGTTGGTTCCTCACACAGTGTTAGTAATGTAGAGTCTCCAGGTTTAATCAGTGATAAAACACAGGATCAAACAGCATCTTCGTGCTCGGCTGCAGGTTGAACTGACAGACGCGTGGAGGCGGGAAATCCACGTCCTGCTGATGGGAGCAGTTCTCCTCTCGAGACGTTCAGAGACCAGGACTGAAGCTGTGGACACATCACAGGTTTGTGTCGACCACAACACACACTGTAAATAAACATGGCCGACGTGATGGCTCCTCAAAGTGAATGCAAATCATCTCGATCGCCCCCTGGTGTCTGGCTGCAGTATAGGTCATAAATCCTCCTCCTCCTCCTCCTCCTCCTCCTCCATGTTAGGAGATGGGACACGGAACAAACAAAACAATCTAAGTAGTTAAAGTTCATGTTTCTGATCAGTTTGGTTTTAATTAGTTATATGATGATATCACCATGGCAACCAGGGAGTGAATTTTCCCCAATTGTATGGTGTTGATGAAATTATCAAGAAAATATTCTGCAGATGACGATAATATATCTAATAAAAAACAACATTTTTCGATTTATCTGTCTGTTCCTAATTATGCTGAATGGCCAAAAGTATGTGGACAGTGTCCACAGCTGCTTGTCTCAGTCGTTTGTTGACAGCCGGGGACAGCAGCTCAGGCAGATGCAGTGTCTTGCAGGTGTGTTCACCTCTAAGCACCGGGGATGAGGATAAGATCTCAGGAGTCTGAACCAACCTGCTGAGCCGGTCGGTCCCGTCTGAAAACACCTACTTGTTTGTGTCCTGACTGTTCCCCCAGCATCCTCTCCTCTGATTGGTGGAGCTCTGCAGAGGAATGAACATTTTGGCCTGGTTATTGTTCCTTGTTCATTTATATTCAACATTATCTGTGTAACATGTGTTCTCATGTCCAATCTGACATGTTGAACTCTAGCTTCTTTCAGACAGTGCAGGTAACTATCAAATAACTTTATCTTTTCATTCAACTGCACCTGCAGACATTTTGAATAGACGAAAAGACACCAGCAGCCACGGCGTCGAGACGCTGATGTACATGGCTCTGTTTTAACCACCTGAGCTTGTGAACCAATCAGATCTCTCTCTAAAAGCTGTTTCTACAAAAGACTGTAAATACACCCCACACACACGCTGGACCAATCCTGAGTGGGCCTCAGCTGTCAATCATGACATCTCAGCCTGTTTTTATATCATCAAATAACTAATTAAAACCAAACTGATACGTGTTCCACCTGCTAACATGGAAGAGGAGGAGCCACCAGGGGGCGATCGAGATGCTTTGGATTCACTTTTGGGAGCCATCATGAGATCCATCTTTATTGAGAGTCTGGTTTCTTTACACTCAGCTAAGCTAACCAGCTGTTGGTTGTAGCCTCACAGGAAAATAAAATAATGTTAAATAAAGAGTTCAACCTGTGAGTGTGACTGTGGTTGGGCGTGTCTGTGGGCGTCGCTCTCTCCTGTGAAATAATGAACTGAAGTTTTGTTAATGTGTTTTTGTTCCGATATCTGAAATATGCTTCCTGGTATTTCACGTTTTACGACACAAGTCAATGAAGTGAAAACTGTTCACATAACAAACTTAATAAATGAACATGTGAATCAACCTTTATCTTCTCAGCATGTGTGAGCGGTCAAAGATCCACGTCTTCCTGGGGGCTCCTCCTCCCCCCTCTTCTGACCCGGCCTCTGTGTCTGAAGCTGGGGACGAGACTGAGGATCGGCCCCCTGCTGGGTGGAGACACCTGGAGCTCACCTGGACAGACAGACGTCTGAGGCCTGTAACAGGTGAGACGTTCAGGGACCCATCAAGAAGAGTAATACCTGTGGATATGTAGTTGAGAACACATCAACAACATTTTATATTAACACTTTCTTCTGTGTATTTTGAGCTGATCTTCCTGTTTTTATACTTTACACCAAACCAAGCTCGTGGTTGTTCCTTGTTTCCAATATTTATGCTTTAACTGGTGCTTAAATAAAAAAATACAAATTTACTACATTTTCAGACGCAGCAGGAAGCAGCAGGGACGATGTAGATGCTGATCGATTAACGCAGAGTTCACAAGTCCCAGATGATCAAACAAACGCTGATCAGGACGAAGCCTCAACTGAAGCGGATCGGACCAAAGAGGCATCGGGAGGACGAGCACGAACAAGCTGCCACTTTAACACGGACCAGAAGAAACTGGGCTCCGATGATCACCAACCCGCAGCAAGATTTATGAGCCGAGATGACGAATCAGATTTTGAAAAGGAAGATCGATGCTCGGCTTCAGTTCTTGAGTATCTGGACGACTGTTTCCCTGCAGCTCAACCAGTTCCACGAGAGCCTGAACCTCCACATCAATGTACATACCAGCCGGTGTGCACCAACACTCAGTACCTCAGCACCTGGACACTGAGTCAGGCTATAATCCTGAGAGGCAGGCGGAGCACAAAATCAGCAAGCAGCCCTGCTCCTCCAACCCCGCCAAAACACACCCAAATGTCACCGTCCGTTTCCTCCAGCACACCGGAGCTCTTCAGCCCTGAGCCATCGTCACCTGGAGCCTCTGCTGAGCTCTTCAGTCAACTCTGCTCATCCCCAAAAGTGGAGGAGGGGGGCGTCGTCCTCCAGGTCACAGCAGACTGTGTGCTCTGCTCCCAGGAGGCTGTGTCCCCTGTCAAATCCCCCAGATTCAAGAAAGCTCGACTCTCTGAAGACACTGGGACTGAGGCGACATCGGGCCGCACCACAGCCGGGCACCAAGGCCCCACAACGCCTCTGGTCTGGTGTCGCAAACCGGGGGTGCGGTACTCGGTCCTGGTGGCGGTGGTTCATCCCTGTCACCTGAAGGAGGTCAAGGTGAGAGGTTACAACAAGTTCTCCATCACAATTCCGATCTTAATTGTTATTTATAAACAGTCGAGGATTTACAGCTGCTGCATCGTTGTCAGATTATTTCTGTGACTTTGTTTTAAAGGTGAAGTCGGGACCGTCGGCGGGTTCTTTCGTCCCTCTGGCGTCCATCGTGGTGACCGACCAGTCAGGCATTGAGATGAAGGTGGTGCTGTGGCGCCGGGCGGCATTCTGGGCTTTGACTGTGAGTCCTGGAGACGTTCTGCTCATCACAGGTAGAAAAATACAGCGGACTTGTTTACTTTGAACCTTTCCAGTGGGCGTGTCTCTCTGTCTGATGATGGACAGACACAGATGTCCTCATTAATTGTGAGTTTGTCTCAGGCCTCCAGGTGAATGAAGACAGGTGGAGAGGAGAGACGGTGCTGCAGTCCACCTTCTGCAGTAAGCTGCTCAACCTCGGACAGATCACCGCCTCCACCACGCCACCAGGTATGACTCAACCCACCCTGCAACCAATCAGCAGCCTCCTTAGCTGAAGCGTCATTAGCTGCTCAGGCTTCAGACCTCATCATCTCGGCCCCCCCCCCCTCCAGCTCTGCAGCTGGTTGATGCTCGCTCTCTAGGCTCTCTGTGTGGATACCTTCGAGAGCGCCGCCCTCTGCTGCTGTCTCTGCCTCACCCTGCCCCTCAGGACCTGACCCGTCTCCCTTACACTACCCTGAGGTCACTGAGGGTCAACACGCTGGTCCACGCCCTGCTGCGAGTCACACGCACACACATCAGCTCAGGTGAGTCTGTGGGGGGGTTCCCTCTACCTGACACCAAAGTGTGTGTTGTCCAGATATTACTGATTTTGTGGCATGTGTGTGTTTGTGTGTGTGTCAGAGTGGCGGAGTGAGGCGGAGTCTTGCTGGAGGTCAGCAGTTCGGTCAAAAGCTGTTCTGTCTGTGGAGCAGCCGGACGGCCACCAGGGGACACTGCTGCTGTGGGGAGCTGCTGCGGGCTGGCTGTCTCGCTTCAACAGAGACAGAGGTACACACACACACACACACACACACACACACACACACACACAGTGGACACGCACACTAATCTTAAAGGGACAGCTCACACAAATTAAACACGTGTCTATCTTAGCGGTTGTGTGGGATTTCCACATCCTCCTGGTGAGGGAGGGTTTGACCTCCGACGTCCCCGAGCTGCACTCCACCCCCTGGAGCTCCATCCAGCCACTGGACCCCACCGACCGGCGGGCGCAGCACTTCCTCGCACCTCGATGCAGCCACAAAGGAAACAGCTGCAGTCTGGAGCTGGACCTCGAGACGCTGCTGTCTCAGAAATACAGTGGTGAGGTTGACAGTGATGTGACTGTAAAAAAACATAATAATAACCTTAATAAACTTCACAGTGAAGAATCTTTTACTGTGAAGGACGTTCACTCACTGCAGACCCTTAATAGAAGTCGTCAGGGAATCTGGACGGGATTTTATTGGATGCAGAACATTGGTGGTATTTTATTTGGTGTTGACTTCCTGTTTCTTTTTACACAGGCAGTGAGGAACCACTTTCAATGTCCACTTTACAATATCTGAAATAAGTCAAACTGAGCTTCACAGCGTTTACACAATAAATGGTCACTGATCGATCTGTGAATATAAAGTTAACATGGAAGCCAGAGTTCTTCTGAAATAAAGAAAAACTTAAAATATGATGTTGAATTATTGATTATGTGCATTGAATTGATGGATTATAAAACTTTTTTTAAATCTCCATTCTCTGTAAAACAATCAATAATCACAGAAGTTAGTTTGAAAAGTAAAATGAAAGTTTTTCTTATTTTATCTCATGTCTCATATTCAACACAAACTAAAATGTGTCGCTGATAAGAAGAACAGGATGTGAAACTGATCTCTGGCATCACAAGTGTTTTACATTTCATCAAATTCAGGTTTCATTTTTTCTCTCCACCAGGTGACGTAGAGCTCAGAGTCCACATCACCGCCTTCCACTTCCAGGATGCTCCATCCTCCCAGAATGCACATCAGCCGGTCCTGGACAGCTCCACACCGCTGGACAGTTGTCCTGGAGGCCCTGAGTGGGGACGTCACGTACGCTGGCTGTGGTCGCTGCTCCGCCGAGCTCGGTACCGACACCAACGGCATCTACAGCCCCTGTTACCCCTGCCTGCCCCACACGGCCGTACGCCGCTTTTACAGGTACAGGTGATGTCATTATGATGATTTAGTTTGATATCGATATTATTGGAAACCCTTTTTTCAACACATGCCTGTTTAAAAAGACATAAATAGGGTTATAATCTGACTAATGATCATTTTCATTTGAAATATTTGTCTCTGACTCAACGTGATGAATTCGGTTTGTTTTATTCAGTTTAAAGCTTCAGAGCCCAAAGTTGTTGAGTTTCATTCTGGACAAAAACTGTAAAATGGTCTCCTCAGTGAACCGTTTTAGACTCGGAAGAATTACATATCTGATTTATTGATAATCAAAATAACTGCAGATGAATCCACTAATCATTGGAGCTCTGATATAATGCAGTCCAATACAACGTTTAAGTTTATTTATGTGAGACTTTTTAATTAGATTGCACAATATTAGCTGTTTCTTATATTGACAGTATTGTGTTGTTCTTTACTTTATTTTTTGGGTGTTTTTATATACATTTTCATCTTTTATTCTTTTTTAGAGGAGAAGAAGAAATGTGTTTAGATGTATAACATGAATATCTTAAATTAAGTAGTTACTTTTGAATCCCAGCATCAATTATATAAATATATATAAATAAACCTGTCAATTAATTTGAGAGTAAAAGGATCATCCAACCATGGGGTTAGGATCTTTGCTGGTAGGCGGGGCTACAGTTATCCCATAGAAGCCTTTGTGTGTGTGTTTCAGGCCAGGTGTGCTGGTTGTGAGTGGGCGGGGCTACAGCCAGGCGTGTGTTCAGGTTCCTCCAGTTCCTCTGGAGAAGATCCTCAGTGCTCCACCTGATAAACTGCACAGGAGCTCAGGTGAGAACTGGGTGCGTTCAAATAGGAGCATTCCTAATGACCTGAAGTATTTCAGCAAATTCACTAAAGGACAAGGAAAGGAGCTTCAATGCTTCCTAACTGATGTCCTATAGGAAACATCAGACCATCCTTTATGAAAGGAAAGAGGAAAATAACATCCCACAATTCTTTGCAGCAGCAACATATAAAACAACACAACCTCGTAGTTTCACCTGGAAACACCAGGTTTTATTCTCCTGATCTGAATCATCACATGATCGTCTGATTTCTTCTCTGTCACGTCGGTCAACAACAAACATAAAGAATTTATAGTTCACATCAAAGTTATTAAAGTTATGTCAATCCTCTGACGTAGAATGGACACAATCATTGGTTTCTCCTCTTAAATACGTTTTTCTCCTCGTATAATCCTCAGATTATAAAATTATTTGTTTGTTTTATTTTCATTTTCAATAAAATGTATTGTTATTTCTGTGAGTAACTGATAGTAAATGTTTCCTGAAACTGAAAACATCTTTTCTCAGGACATTTTATTCTGGACAGGAAACTTTATTATATCTTTATCTTTATATATTTTGCGCGTATCTTCTGTTATTATAAAGTTGTTGTTTTTTAAAACGCAGAGTGTAGGTGGAGTCAGATTTCACAACCTGGTTGTCCTTTCCTAATTCCCTTCCTAACTCCTTATGGCTTCTCCTTCACATCTTTGCTTGACCTCATGTCACACTCCTGTGTTCCATGGTCACTCATGTAACCTCTTTATGTCTGTGCTGAGCAGAGGAGTGTCTCAGAACGATCACCAGCAGAGACCACGTCAGCCTCCTCTGCTCTCAGCCAATCACAGACAAACTTTCTTTACCTGTCTCCTCTCAGCCAATCACAGACAGATATGTTGTACCTGTCTGTGTCTCAGCTCCAGGCTCACAGGTGAAGCACATCCAGGTGGCAGCAGACCGGATCCTCACCCTTGTCTCCCTCCCAAAGGAAAACTTCATCATCACCGTCCGGAGCCACTTCCTGTGCGATGAGAACAGCGTCCCCCTCAGTCAGGACTTTACTCTGCTGGACCTTCAGTTCCCCAGTTGACGGGCTAATCACCTCGTTGACCCATCCATCGCTGATGGACGGAGAAACCTGAAGGTGCTGCAGCTTTATGTTGGGAACGATTTTCTCTTTTAAAATTTTCCAAAACCAAATATCACAGAGTGTAATGAATGTGTTTTAATTTATATACTAATGTCCAGCTAACTAACATTTCTATTTAAATGTCTTTCATTTTGTTTGTTTTTCTTTTATGAAATGAAAATAAAGATCAGAATTGTGATTGATGGTAGAGAACCGTTTTAATTTGGACACATATCTTATATATATTTAGTCAAACAGCTTTAAATGGAATTCTCATTTATTTTATCACCACAGTTAAAAACAAATAATACATAGTTAAATTACTTCATTGAACTCCGACCTTCCGTTTGTTATGGTCCCCGGAAAAAGGTGTTACTGAATATTTTAAAGCAATAATAAAATTGAAACTTAAACTTGACATTTGTGCTGAAAATGTTCGATTTTAATGAAAGAGAATCAGAATCTGAGGAAACTAAATGAAACTGCAGATGTTAATCAGACATTAAAAATCCTGCTGCATCAGTGAGAACTTTAGTACCTGTGCGTTCTCACTGAGAAATGAACAGAATAAGATATTAGAACAATTTTCATCTAAAGAGACTGAAATGACCTTCCAGGAGGCGCTAACAGACGGTCGCTATGTATTTCTTGACGTTGTGATGGGGGCGTGTTCCTTGTGAGTAAAACGTAGATTTGCTTCAGTCCTTGTGAAACCTCTGTCAACAGCTGATGTCAGGTTTCAGACGGGTTCACAGACGGATCTGAAATGAGGCTGCTGTTGAACGTCGTCCTTCTGATTCAGGTTTTTCTCAGAAACCAGGACTTGGTCTTGTTATTCTTGAGAGTTTTCTGCAGCCACTTCCATCAGGTCATTAAACAAATCTGAGATAAAAGAACAAGGCAAACAAAAATGTATTAAAACTTTCAAACTAACTTTAATTGTCATAAACATGTAATTCTGTGACGTCTGAAAAGAGTCACATTGATCAGTGTTTCACCTGCTGTGTTTAAAGGTCGTGTGAAGAGCGACCGAGTCAGAATGAATGAGTCAAACATTGGACTTTAACCTGGAGACTGAACTTTGATTCATCTTATTTGTCTCCTTTTCTTCAGGCGTCAAACGAGTTAAAGACGTTCTGACAGAAACGTGTGACTCACTGAAGTCGTCACAAATATCATCCAGCTTTAGTGAAAGAGACGTGCATGAAAGCTCAGAACTCGTTAGCTGTTTTCAGACCTGAGCTGCAGGTGAAATCCAGAGAATCGTCTCCAGAGCTTCTCCAGAGTTTGTGTTTCACAGCTGAACAACACAGCAGCAGGTTTTCTGCACAGACTCAGATCCTCCTCATGGTTCAGGTGAGGGGGGGGGGCAGCCGGGTGCAGCAGACAGAGACAGGAAGTGACGTGTTACCTCTGCTGCAGAGGTCACGTGATCACCTGACACCTTCAGCTCTGATCACCACAAACTCTCTTCACATCTTCGTCTGTGTCTTCATCGTGTGTGTCAGCACTTCTTCACCAGAGACATTTGTTTTAGTTTCTTCATGTTTGTGTCGCGTGTTAGAAGCCCCCCCCCCCCCCCCCACTCCCTCAGTGAATCAGTGGAGGATCCTCTGCTGTGTTCACACTGCTCCTGGATTTAGACTTTATACAGGAGCTCAGGAGGAGGAGGAGGAGAAACTGAGTCTGATCCTCCAGAGAAGATCCAGAGAACTGAGGAGCTCAGGTCTGAAGCAGCGTTTGACTGAGGCTCCGCCCAAACTGACAGTTCCAAAACTCATCCCTGTTGCAGAGTTTCCAGCCTCTGAATCAGAGACTTGTGTAAACTGGTCTCGTTTCAGTTTGAAAACTCTGGGTTTGTGTTTGAGTCTGAACAGAAACTGAGACTTTAGTAAACGATGACGGCAGACGTTCTCTTCCTGATTGGTTCTCATCAGTCACATGACTCGACGACCAGCGGTGAACACAAAGCTAACACTTCCTGTCAGGTAACAGTTCCACCTCGTCGTCACTCAGAGAAAAGAAATCTCCGACTCTTCACCATCACTGCTCCTCCTTCAGAGGAGTTTCTGTTACTAAGCAACCAACTGCAGAGGAGACCATCTACTTCCTGTTTACATCACATGACCAGTGTACGTGAATGGTCAGGTGACTTGTGTTTTCAGGTGTGTTAGTGTGGACGAAGTATGAATATCGTGTGTGAAACTTGACAAACTCAGTACAGTCTCCTTTAGCGCCACCTGCTGTAAGTTTAGCATCAACAACAAACTATTTGAAGGATTCTGAGAAGCTGGAAGAATCGGACTCTTGTCGATATGGAAGGTGTGAATTTAAATGTGTTTATAGAAATGACTCCTTCATACGTACCTCCATCATTTACTCCTACACTAAGTCCGCTTCCTCCTGCACTTTCTCCCTCGCCTCCCGCATCAGCGCCCCCTGCCTGCTGTTCAGAGAAAAGACCTGCGAATCCTGCTTTCTTCTCCTTTCTGCAATCGTCGTCGTCGTCGTCGTCCCTGTCGAATATTTTTGAGAAGAATCCTCCTTTGTCCTCGTCTTTTTTCTTTTCCCTCTCTAAACGAGAACAGTCCTCCCTTGTCCTCCTCCTCTTTCTTGTCTCCCTTAAAAAACGAGAAGATTCCTCCTCCTTTTTCTTTCTCCTTTTCATCTTCGTCCTTGTCTCCGAAACCCAGAGCGTCCTTCACCTTATCCTCCACGTACTCTCCTGCAACAAACAGTGTCACTTCACACTGTACTGAATACAGTAGTTTTACTGGTACCAGAGCATCTTTTACTGTGTAGTTTGTGACTTTGGTGAATACCGGAAATGGAACAGAAATGAGATGAAGCTATGATTTAAATAAGAAAACACTGAAGCGTCAAAGGAGGCGCAGCTCGAGTGTTCTCCAGTTTCAAATATCCTCGTATCATTTTCACACAAACTGTTCATCATCAACACACATGAAACACACACATGTGTCATGTGGAGACAACAACTTTCCAAACAAACTCTGAATCTGTTCTCAGACGACTCGTCCACGAACAGATTCAGAGGATCAGGCAGAACCATTCAAACACAATCTCTTTTTTTCTTACTCACCCACTTTCTTTCCGATCATGTCTTTAATGGAATCCATGTCTGCTGATCAGCTGGTCCGTGTGTTGGAGTTCGGTGTGTTGGTCTGTGTGTTGGAGTTCGGTGTGTTTTCTTGGCAGGTGTTGGCAGTCGAGGATTCAGGTGTGTCCTCAGACTGGTCCGTCCTGTTCTACCTGATGCCTCCAGCTCAAGAGCCAGAAAAAACGTTATTCATTGTGTGTGTGTGTGTGTGTGTGTGTGTGAGAGTGAGAGCGAGAGCCAATCACACCGCTGTTCTCTTGGAGTTTCAATTTCCCAGATTTTTGCCCCCATATGGTGAAATTTCCCAATTTTGAATTATGTACTTATTCCACACATTTGTCCGTTGTGTCTAAACAGACACACACACAAGCACACAATCTCTTGTAGGGGGGTGGCGGCTATAGGCTTGCGTAGGTCAGTCACTTGTGAAGACCATCACCATTTACCCCCGAACCGGCACGAAGAAATGTGCTTCCTGTGTGAACAGCCGGGCGGCTGCTCGCACGAGAATTGGCGGATTGAAGGAGTTTATGTCTCAGTCTCTAGTTTCAAGTCTTCTTCAAACAGCTGATGTTCATTTAGTGAATTATGATCACAACATCATCAAGCACCGGATGTGTTGGGGGGGGGGGTACCACAGTGTGATTGACAGCTAGGGCCATCCCACTTCTGGTTTTAAAAAACCAAGATGGTTCTGGACAAAATGTCAAACTAAGGCTTGAAATCAGCAGCTTGGTACTTGGTATTGTTGTTATTATAATAATAGATAATAGTACATTTCTGGATTATATAAAGGGCAACTTTTGTCTCCCCCTTTTGGCCGTCAGTAACAACACTCAACTTCGCTAACTTCTTCTTCGTCTTTGTTCGGTTTATTGGTGGGTGGGAACCAACATCGAGGTGCATTACCACCACCCGCTGTGTTGGTTCCTGGAGGTTGTGCAACACCAGGTCGATGTGTGGAGTGAACGGAGTAAGTTCCTGTTCCACCTCCATCTTCCAAAAATCATTGTGACTTCTTCATATTGTAATGTCACTTATACCGTATGAGGACGAGTGATTGGTTCATCTAAAAAAGCTGTAGATCGTGTCTGTCATCTTATTGGTTGTTGTCCCTATGACATCATCCTTCATTGTGATGTCATGATAACATCCTTCCTCCCACATGATTATAAAGGATTATAGATCTATATTATAGATATACATATTATTATTTATTATTATTATTGGAGACATAAAGTGTTCAACAGAAAACAGTTTGTATTTTATCACCTTTATTTTTACCAGTAGATTTTAACAGTGAGCAGCGTCCAGCCCCAAACGTTTCTTTATTTATTCATCAAAATTAAAATGTATATTTCCAACCAGAGACACTGATTTCAACAGTAACTTCACCAGTATTTCATATGCACACAGATTATTTATTAAATTTTTTAAGATTCAAGGTTTGACAAGTGATGTGATTATTATCTGAGAACAGTTAAGTCATGTTTTAATACAGTTCATTTATGACAGTGATTCTTTCATTCAGTTAAAATCCCGTCTCTTCATTTTATCACATAAAAACCCAGTTACAAACATCTTCATTATTTTATATCCAGTTCAACAGATTTCAAAATAATAAGTTAAATTTTGTTTGAGTTTCAACCAATAAAGAAAAACTAAGGCCAGTGAGTTGTGTGTTTCTCTACAGTTACATGATTAAAATGGTTTGAGTCTTAAATAATCCTCAGGTTAAGACACTGCTGGTGGAGAAGTTTCCTTCAGGAGAATCCAAAGAGGCCCTTCGCTGCTTCTGTTGGGAAAAGATGAGAGAATATAAAAAATTAAACCGCTGCAGACTCGTAACATTTCGACAAAATTAACTGAGCTGCAGAAAATCGAGTCTGAAAAGAACCAAACGCATATTTCGTTCACCTGAGAAAAGAGTTCTGCTCAGTTTTTTCTGAATTAAAGAGAGAGAAGCTTTCAGCTACTTTGAGAGTGTTGAAGCTCACATGTCCCACCTGTGAGGTTTGGTCTCAGGTTTGGGTTTTGGAAGACGCTTGTTTTAAAATAATATAGATGACTACATCAGGAGTTTGGGATCTTTCAAATGGAAAATACACGGAGCGTTGACGTTTCCGTAGAAAACACTCCTCACACTGAAGATTGTAAAATCTGTATTTAGTTATTTTGCTTTATGAGAGGAAGTGGGTGGCGTCAACTGACTCTGCATCACATTCATGGTTTTCATTGGTGACTCTACCTGTGGAGTTCCCCAAGGCTCCACTCTTGGTCCCATCTTATTCTCAGTCTACGTGCTCTGTAAAGACTCGTATATACGTTTGGCTCCGTCTTTTATTGTTACAGCTTTATTTTTTGTCTTCCCCTATTCAGACCCTTTCCCACCACCCCTGTGTACACTCGTATGACACAATGTGAACATGTGCTTTACGTGTGAGGTGAACACAGCTTGAATCTTTGTTGCACTGTAATGGTCATTGCTTTGTTTTATTAGAACATCTGCAAGTACAAACTGTCAGAACATCTTCTACTGGTGATACTGGTAATAATTACCCTGTAAATGGGGAAGAGTTACACTCTCTAAAACGTTACAGAAAAATGTTTCCAGGGGTCTGAAGTACAAGGTACAAATGGGATTGCGTATAAATAGAACATCACTTTCAGGACATTTCATTTCATGTCTACATAAAACTAAACATTTATTAAGAGAACTGCAGCTCTGCTCCAGATCTTCATTTAAAGCAAAGCTGAACACTTTCCTGTTTGTCACTTTTATAAAATCATACATTTATTCGTTTCTTAAACTGCTCGTTATTTTCACTCTTCAATTTAATTTTTTATTTTTTTTTGTATTTAAAATCTTTTTAACTTGAATATCTTTTTGAATGTTTCTTTTTTGTATTGTCTTATGTTGCTGTTGCCATTCATCATGATGCCTTTTATATTTTATGTAAAGCACATTCAATTTCCCATTGTTGAAATGTGTCGATAACGTCATGTACGAGTGATGTCGGGTTTGTAAAGGACTCACCGACTCCTCCACCTGAGAGGATGTTTTTAACATCGAACCCTTCACTGTCGCCGTCGTCCTTCTTCCCTTCTTCCTTCTCTTCCTCCGTCCCCTTGCTGTCATCTGATTTCATGACTTTGTCCATGATGTTCGTCACCTGCTCCTCTGCAGAGCAAACAATGAAACAGTTCAGGTGATGAGGTCACACTGACCTCTACAGGTGGGGGCGGGTCCAGGGTACGATATGTCACAGGTGTGGTACCTGAAGCTAAATTGTTTCGATGTGCTCAAACTGTCAAAATAAAAGCAGCGGAACTGACTGACTCTGATTTCTTTGAATCACATCTGACTCAGTCAACTCTAAGCTCATACCCAGTATCCTTGCTCCCCTCATCTCTGTAGTGCCCCACTTTTTTTTTTTTGCTTCATCCAGAGTAATATGATCAACCTTTGTCCAAATGACAATTTTATCTCCATATCAGTAAAAATCTCTGTCCCAACTAACCAGCTGAAAACACGTCACATGACCATTCACTTCAGCAGTGAAGGTGAAGAGTCAGAGCACTGGATTCATGTGGTCTCGCCCTCTACTGTTGTATTTTTTCACCAGCTTCCTGTTCCAAGTAAAGCTAACACACACACAATGAGGGTGTTGTCTGTTTCATTTGTCATCACTTCACCTGGTTTTCTATTGGTTAAGGTTTTTTCGACGGACTTGTTGCACAAGAAATCGAAGCGCAGAGGAAAAACCTGTGAGCAGACGTTTCACACACACACACACTACAAAGCAGCGTAAGAAGAGCTGAAACTAAAGCGCACAGTTCGAGCACAAGCAGGGGCTATTCGACAGCAAGCGCAGGATTCAGATTGAAAGCTTTACAAAATCTGAACGTGGAATCAGTACGTCTCTAACTGAACAACCACGCTCTGGAATAAGAGAAAAAATAACATATTAAAACAAACATCAATCTGGTCCAGTCAGGAGGAATCAAATCCTCCCACTGTACAACAACTCCACCATCTGTAAAAATCAAATGTGATCCCGATATTTTATAACTGATACTCACCCACTTTCTTTCCGATCATTCTTGGAATGCATTCTTGCATGAGATCGTCGCTTTTTTTACCAACTAAATTATTAAATAAATCCATGGTTGGCGCTGTGATGGGGTTTGTAGTGTGTTGTTGGACGGTGTGACGTTCGGTCTTATAGATGCTGGTGTCCTCGTCCCGATGCCTCTCAGGCCTCGCCCTGGAAAGGAATCAGGTGCGGCTGCAGGGAGTTGCACACGTTCAACCTGTCAACCAGGTTGAGGAACTTTCGTTCAACTTTAATCTGTCATGGCAACATTCCAGTCAGTCCAATGTGAAGGTTATTTTCGCCTCGAGCAATGACTGCAGGTTCCACCACCATGACAGCCAATTAAAAGAGCCTGTGTGTGTGTGAGTGTGTGTGTTTTGGTTTATTAATTTGTCTCCTCCCATCAGAAACATTCTAAAAAGACAACGTGACTCATCACAACATTCCCTCTATTGTTTACGTTCATGAGAAGTCGCTGTGACGATGGGAACCTTTAAAGAGCACATGACTCGGGGGTGGGGGGGGGGTGTTCCCCCGGGGCTGCTTTCCCCTCGCTCGTCCTGTTCAGATCCTTCGTCTGCCTGTGATACACTTTGGGTTTTCATTTGTGACGTCGTACAAAAATCAAAAGACAAAAGTTGCAAAAATCAGGCTCTGAGCTGAAAGTTTGTCTGATTTCCTCAGCAGGTGGTTCCAGAGGCTCGAGGCCCCGACTGCACACTGTGTCCTGTGGTTTACAGATAACAGACGTCTGCTGGACGATGGTACTAAAGGATCTGAGATATAAGATCCTCAGTGATCAGTACGATGAAGAGAAACAGCAGCGACACGATCACGTCTCCTGGTTCTGGTGAAAGCAGCTAATGTAGCGACTGAATAATCACTACTACAACTTTATTAATCCTCAGGGCAAATTGGTTTAAGGAAAGTAAAAGACGACAGAAATCAGATACAGACATGCAGTGACAATAACACAATAAACACAACAAATGAAATGAACATCAATGTGTCTCCACTGCAGGTCGATCACCTGAAAAACTCAGGAACTGTTCATGTTATTTTTCTGCTGTGTGAGGCCTCGTTTTGACATCGTCATCGTCATGGTGACGTCTTTGTGTTGCTAACCTCCCTCCTCACAACAGGTTCTTATGCTGCGACTGTTGATGGTGGAGACGAGGATCAGGTGTGTGTGTCTGTGTGTGTGTGTTTTATGGAAACAGGCCCCACCCTGCAGTCAGTGAACATGTTGTGTCTTCATGTCTGACCATGTTTTAATTCACACGGCCCCCTGGTGGTCAGAGAACTGCACCTTTGCGTGGTTGAAGTAAACAGAACAGGAAGTAAAGAAGAAACAAAGTCGTTTTCCAAACGCGTCTTTATTTCACTTGTGCTTTGTAAAACAAGAATCTGCTCTGAAGCTCGATTATAACTGTGTGTGTGTGTGTGTGTTTATGTCTTTGTGTGTTAGTGTTTTTGTGTGCGTGTGTGTGTGTGTGAGTGTGAGAGAGAGTAAAGCAACATGCAGTTAAAGGCCTCAGATGTATCTGTCAGGGGGCGGAGTCAGCATAGTGACCTGGGTGATGTCGTCCTACACTGACCAACCAGCTGAGTGCATGGTGTCATCACCTGAGTGTTATAAACTGACAGTGTGTGTGTGTGCGCGCGCGCAATGAGAGACAAGTATGAGGCAGAGGCAGTGTAACCATGGCAACGGGGGTAAGATGAGGACAGGGTGTCTATTGGTTAATGTGGTGAAGATGAAGCGACTTTTAGTGATGAGCAGGTCAAAGGTTAAACGAGCGGCGGCACAGATGTGAAGTTTCCTCTTGTTCCCCCTCGGGGGTCTGAGAGGAAGAAACAGACAAAGAGAAAATCTGATTAGAAAAGGATTAAACACACACCCATTGGACGACACTAGCTGTCAATCACTCTGTGGTATCCCCCCCCCGCAACACATCCGTCTGTTTGACTCTAAATGATCATAATTCACTAAATGAACATCAGCTGTTTGAAGAAGACTTGAAACTAGAGACTGAGACATAAACTCTGAATGTTACTGACGTTATAAAGTGAAGTAAATATAATATATAAAGTCATCTTCTCATAGACTTCTACAGAAACAAACAGTGATTTTACAGCCGTCCACTGGGATGAGATGAGACCTGAGGGAGTCGAAGCTGAGGACCAGCCTCGTTAGGACCTAAGGTGAATTCACCTGAAACGCCCACACATGCACCATGTGACTTCCTGTTTGGTTCAAATCTTCAGGTCAGGAAAGTGTCTTTCCTCTCACCTACTGTGCAGCCGGTTCGCTTTGCTCTTCAGCTCCAGCTTCTGTCTTTGGAAGGTCGGCCTGAGAGAGAGAGGGGGCAGAGGTCACATGACTGTCACATAACCCCGCCCACAATCAGTGCTACGTTTCTCCCAGAGCAACGACAGGTAAACAAACACATTTCATTGGTCTGTTTCACTGTTTGACTTCAAGGTCACGAACTCCATCATCACTGGTGATGATTGTTTTCAGATCTGCTGATTGAACCATTTTCTACTTGGACACACAACGTTTGTTTAGGGAGAAGTGTAACTTTATATTTCAACCAGTGACTGAATGTCAACGTGATTCATGTGAATAAAGATGAAGACACGCCTCCTCTTCCTCCTGTTCAAACAGAAAGCTATAATATCTCAGATGTGAACACTGCCATCTTGTGGTGATGACGTCATTTACAGTCAGAGGCTGCGTTCGAGTGAAAAGACCTGAAGGGTTTCAGCAGCCGCCATAATACCATCTGTTTGAATTCTGTAAATGATGAGGAAAGGAGCCTCAATGCTTCCTAACTTGTCTCCTTTAGCAGAGGAAACATCGACCATCCTTCCAAAGGAGAAAATGCCATTATTATCACCGTCAGCACAAAGTACTGTACATTTTGTGTGAATCTTCTGTCGGAGTGTAAGTGGAGTCAGACTTTTTCCGTGGTTCTCCTTTCCTAACTCCTTATGGCTTCTCCTTCACATCTTTCCTTGACCTCAAATAAAACCAAATTGATCAGAAACACTCGAACAAACATCAGTGAGATAAGAACGACCTGAAACGACAGAAACCGTCTTTATAAACATTTATCTAACGTCTGCTTTGATATTTTAGTTTGGTCCTTGTCCCATCTGCTAACATGGAGGAGGTTTATGACCTGTACTGCAGCCAGACCCCAGGGGGCGATAGAGATGATTTTGCTTTACTTTATGGGGGCGTCATGTCGTCCATCTTTATTTACAGTCACTGATCTGTAGAACATCGACTTGTGAAAGAAAGTGAAAGAGTGAAACCCGAGGAGAGAGAAGCTGAAGAAAGCGTTAGTTCATGTGAATGAAATCAGTTTCATGCTCCTGAAAACCTCCAACCTGATGTTTAATTTAGTTTGACATTGTTAGTCGAGAGCAGAACGTCATCAGCATAGAGACGAACGTCAGATAGTAGTTTTACTTTTAGTCGTGTACGATGCGTCCTCCTCCTTCACGTTTGTTAGTTTTATAAACATAAGTGAAAAACTTCATCACAAACTGATATTAGCAGTTTGATAATTATGTTGTTCCTGCCTCAACATTTCAGAGATCTGTTACGATGAGAACTGAGATGAAACATGCAAACACTTTTGGTTTTAATTGATGGTAACTGCGAGATGCACTTATTATATAACGTGTTTATACAATATGATCATGTTTATTTCCCCTTTGATTGATCATGATTGAATCTCATACAATGTAACATTGATCATGCTGTATCCTGTCCTACTGAATGAATCTTGGCCTGATTGCTTTAACGAAGGCATTGTTGTTTTCATGTCATCAGAAGACCCCGACCTTTGACTTTGTAACAACCACACCCAGAGTGGGAGGGATGAGCCAACTGTATAAAGACAAAGAACTGTTTCCCATCAGGGTGCATATTACAAACTAATCTTTGTCGTATGCACCATGCTCTGAGCATTAAAGTGTGACAATACTGTAAGAGAATCGTGTCTCGTTCCTCGTTGTAAAGGTGGGATTGCAGAAATTGCCACGACACATTCCTTTAGGTTCCGTCTCAGATCTCATTTAGATAAACTGAAGCGTTTCAGGTGCATTCTGGGTTTTTCTTCCCATTTTGAAAAATTGTTAAAATCTTTGAAAAAGCACTGATTAAACGTTTACAGTCAGAAACTCCTCTCAGGCTACAAGCATCAAACCATGCAATCAGTGAGTAGCTCATCCGCCCCCCCTCCCAACCAATCAGGCACCTCCTCAGCCACTGGTCCCGCCTCCTCCTGTTCCCAGCCAATCACCAGAGATTTGTGAACGAAGAGAGAAAAAACGTTAAAGTCATCAACACAGATTAAAACATTAATATATTGTAGGAACTGATCATTTTGTAAAAATATAGTTTACTGTTAATGAACTGTTAAAGCAGAAATAAAATATAATCAATAATATAAAACAATCTTTATTGTGATGTTTCATTAGTGTTTAATCAGAATCAGTCTTTATTTGTTTATCTCAGGAGGCTCCTCCTCCTCAGAGTCGCCATGTTGCACCACCATGTTTCTACAGGAGCCGAGAACCTGTCACCTGGGGGGGGGGGCAGTTTCTTGCAATCTGCACCTTCACCACTAGATGTCACTTAATCTGAGACACTGAACCTTCATAAATTCATAATATTTATGGGTTAGGGTTATTTTCGTTTCATTGCAGGAAAAAAGATCAATTTTGTTCAGTGAAGAAAATGTCTATATTATGAATGATGAATTTAATATAAATGATTATATTGCTAATACCTGTAACAACCACATTCTTATGTACCTTAAAAACTAAAACTATGTTTAATAAAATCATCTTTTAAACTTATTTTTGCTCCAGAAAACTAAACTGCGTCAAGAGGAAGGAAAACAGACTCAGGTAGAAAGTGATTGACGCCGTGGACGAACATTGTTGATGTGATTTCTGTGTTTGTGTAATTGCTCCCACTGTCAGAAGAGGGAGACATACGTGATGTCACTCACCGTGCTGACGAATCCGCTCGCCACAGCTGCATTCTCCACCCCCTCCACCGCTGCCTGGGCGACTTCGTTGGCCCCGGTGACGGCAGTGTCGGCAACAACGTTGGCCTGTTCGGTTGTTTTCTGGGCAACTGGACGACAGAAAACAAAGTGTCATGTAAACACACACACACACACACACACACACACACATCCCCACACACACACACACACACACACACACACACACACCCCCACACACACACACACACATCCCCACACACACACACACACACACACACACACACACACACACACACACACACACATCCCCACACACACACACACACACACACACACACACACATCCCCACACACACACACACACATCCCCACACACACACACACACACACACACACACACACACACACACACACACACACACACACACACACACACACACACACACACACACACACACACACACCCCCACACACACACACACACACACACACACACACACACACACACATCCCCACACACACACACACACACACACACACACACACACACACACACACACATCCCCACACACACACACACACACACACACACACACACACACACATCCCCACACACACACACACACACACACACACACACACACACACACACACACACACACACATCCCCACACACACACATCCCCACACACACACACACACACACACACACATCCCCCACACACACACACACACACACACACACACACACACACATCCCCACACACACACACACACACATGAGATAAGAACGACCTGAAAGGACAGAAACCGTCTTTACAAACATTTATTTAACGTCTACTTTGATTTTTCAGTTTGGCCCATGTCCCATCTGCTAACATGGAGGAGGGGGGGGGGTTAATGCCCTACACTGCAGCCAGCCACCAGGGGGCGAACAGGGTGCTTTGGCTTGACTGTAGGGAGCCATGTTTCTCATGTGCAGCAGAGTGTTACCTGTGTTGACTCCGGTCACGACTCCCTCCATCGTCTTGTTTCCTGACGAGAGAAGAAACAAACAGATGGTTTATGTTTGTAGAAAACAACTGAAGAGGAAAACAAAGTAGAAGAAGTGAGGTCACATTCACACAGTGAGAGTGTGAGTGTGACCTGGATTCTGTGCACACACACACACACACACACACACACACACACACACACACTGAATAATGAATTCATGTCACCAGGATGAAACGTAGACAAGCAGCTGACGCTCTGCTCCTTTCTGTGTTAATTTGTTTATTTTATTATATATTTCATTTACTTTTCCTCTGATGCGTTTAGACTCATTTCTCCCCCCCCCCCGTGGGCGTCCTGCTGCCCGGACACGTGACGACTCAACCCAACTGAGTCTTTGTCTGTGATTCTGATTTCAAACAGGACGAGGATGATGATGATGATGAAGCTGCTGCAGGCTCATAACATCAGCTCATATCTCCGTCACTTTTGACTTTTTTTCTTCTTCTTTGAGTCGAGTCAGGACTGAGCACGAGTGCACGCATCAATTAATAATCATTTTTAATCTTTGACAAACATCTGTGATCTACACGTGAACATCAAACATCACCTTTTCAACATTTACAGTTCCTGTTATTGTTTTCTGTTTTATTTGTTCGGTTGATCCTGATGTTTTTCGCCCGGATCATCATTTTCTCTGCATCACTTATGTCAAGTGTCTGTGCCCCGTGTTTGACCTTTGACCTCGGTTTGTCTCAGTCCTTCTCAGTTCTCAGGATTTTAACGTTTCTCACGAGATATTTAAATCATCGTGTTTTTAATAAACCTGTATTATCTGGAATGACCAGCAGAGGGTGACTCCACTGGTTTGAAAGATTCTCCGTCCAAGCACTTTTTCTTCCATCCATCTCTCCAGCACTTGAACTGTTCTTCTTCTCTATCTATCACTTCCTCCATCCCTCCCTTCTTCCATCCTGCTTTGGTGTAGAATTACACTTGTCCTCCGCCCATCCCCTCGTCTTATCTATTCATCCTGCACTTTCCGAGATATGAATTTTATATGTTTAAATGAATGTTTATCCATCCATCACCTCACAATGTTGAGGATGAATTGCACTTTTTGGTCTTCCCTCCTTCTTTCATATGAATTTTATATTTTAAGATTCAGCTTTTCAACCTGTCACCTATCGCTCCCTCCACCCCTCTTTTGTTTTATCACTCCATCCATCGCTCCTTCAACTTTCATAGAAAAAGACTAAAAGCTGAATTTTCTGCTGATTTCTTTCTCCTCATCTTCAAATGATGGTTTCTTCTCTCTGATTTGAAATATGTCAGCTTCTTGTCCTCCTCCCTCCATCTCTCCCTCCCTCCCTTCATCCTTCACAGTTCGGTGTTGAATTTCACTTGTCTCTTCGCTCCAGTCACGTTGTCTCACGTCAAATTACCCTTCCTCCTTTTCCAGTTTCTACTTCTGTCTCTGTCCTTCTGATCATCTCTCCATCATCCATTCTTTTTCTCCACCTCTGTTTTCTCTATCTTCACTTTCTGTCTGATTGTTGTCTTTCACTTTTTCACACTGTTAAAGTCAAATACATTGTCTGTTGTTGAATTTTGCCCCCCCATCCACCCCCCCATCCATCCTCTCACCGACATAGATGACCCCCTCCTTGGTCTTGGTGGCGGCCTCTTCCACGCCGGCCTTTGTCTTCTCTGCAGCGGCCACCACTCCACCCTTCGCCATGGAGAATCCCTTCTTCAGAACGTCCATGATGCTTTGCTTTTCCTCTCCTCTTCTTCTCGTTTTTCCTTTTCGGTCTTCCTCTCTTCTTATTCGCTCGACTCTTCCGTCCCTTTCTCGTCTCCTTGTGCTCCGTCTGCCTCTGTCGTTTCGTCTCTTCTTGTCTTCCTGCTAATGGATGAGAGAGAGAGAGAGAGAGAGAGGGGTGGAGAGAGGACACGTGAGAAAGAGAGAGAGCTCTTACGAGAAAGGGAGGGAGAGAGGAATAGAGAGATTGTGCACTGGAGCAAACAAAAGAGAGAGAGAGGATGAGCGAGGCAGAGAGAAAAGCAAGAGAGAGAGAAAAATAAATAAATGGATGAAAGAGGAGGAGTGAAAACAAAAAGCTTTTTCTTCGTCTGGGTTCTTGAAGAACGTCAGCGTCGACCCGATAAACTCACGTCCTCCAGGAAATAACCACTGGGCCGTGGACACTGCGTGATTGACAGCTAGTGTCATCCAGGTGGTGAAGGAGGCAGGTAGAGGTGGGCGTGTCCCTGAGCTCTCAGTCAGGCTATAGGTATAAATTAACCAAACCTTTATATACAGTCACTGATCGTCTTTATATACAGTCACTGATCATCTTTATATACAGTCACTGATGGTCTTTATATACAGTCACTGATCGTCTTTATATACAGTCACTGATCGTCTTTATATACAGTCACTGATCGTCTTTATATACAGTCACTGATCGTCTTTATATACAGTCACTGATCATCTTTATATACAGTCACTGATCCTCTTTATATACAGTCACTGATCGTCTTTATATACAGTCACTGATCGTCTTTATATACAGTCACTGATCGTCTTTATATACAGTCACTGATCATCTTTATATACAGTCACTGATCATCTTTATATACAGTCACTGATCATCTTTATATACAGTCACTGATCATCTTTATATACAGTCACTGATCCTCTTTATATACAGTCACTGATCATCTTTATATACAGTCACTGATCATCTTTATATACAGTCACTGATCGTCTTTATATACAGTCACTGATGGTCTTTATATACAGTCACTGATCGTCTTTATATACAGTCACTGATCATCTTTATATACAGTCACTGATCATCTTTATATACAGTCACTGATCATCTTTATATACAGTCACTGATCGTCTTTATATACAGTCACTGATCATCTTTATATACAGTCACTGATCGTCTTTATATACAGTCACTGATCGTCTTTATATACAGTCACTGATGGTCTTTATATACAGTCACTGATCATCTTTATATACAGTCACTGATCGTCTTTATATACAGTCACTGGTGGTCACAACAAATGTGACAACAGAACTGAGCTCATGATGATGACATTAACCAACAAACCCAGAAACCTTGAACACGTGTAAATGTTTTCCTGTGAACCATCCAATCCAAGAGACGAGTGGACGACCTCACGTCCAGACAAGTCGCTCCAAATCACCTGCCTGAGGAATCCAGCACCTGTCCTCTAATTGACCGTTTTAATGACAGTGTGTGCATGTGTGTGTGTGTGTGTGTGTGTGTGTGTGTGTGTGTGTGTTTGTGTGTGTGTGTCTGTCTGTGTGTGTGTGTTAGTTTTCCATAACAGCTGTGACATGTTTCTCGAAACTCAGCAGCTCGATGGTCATGTGAAGAAAACATTGTGTCTTCATCCAAAGTCAAACCAGAGAAAGTCTCCACTTCCTGTTGAAGGCTCAGTTTTTAGTCTGCTCGTATTTACGATGATGATTTTCATTATTGTTTTACCTATTTTTTATTTGGGTAATTAATTGTATGTTTGGTAACTTTTGCCAAAATTTTGAAAGAAATTTACTTTGTTTTCATGCCATGGGTGTGTCCAATTGACTTGACAGCGCCCCCTAAAGTGCAGCACCTGCAGTACGTTTTACCGAAATGCATGAAAATCATTGAGCATATGTATCAGATGCAGATGTACAAAAAAGTCAGTGGACCCATGTTCCAAACCCAACAGGAGGTTTTGGGCTCCACATGTTTGTCCCGGCCTGAACACATCGACATGCCAATATTCAGTCATACTCATAGCGCCCTCTACTGGCAACAACAAATGACATGTTTTATACTGTGATGTACTCCTCCTGGCAAGTTGACCACATCCAGCTGAATTTGGTCAGAAGACCCTTTAGACGGGATCGATGATAGATTATGAATCTTTGCTTTTTTGTTGAATGCTGTTGCCGTGGCAACGCATCAAAAATGCATGTTTCATTTTTATAATTCATCATATTTTCAGGAGGCTAAATATGTTTGAAAATTCACGAAACTTATCACATAATTCGAAAATGACAATATGGGTTTTGCATATTGGTGTGGCAAAATGGCTTGATAGCGCCCCCTACAAAATTTCAACAAAGACCCTTAAGAGTATGATGAAGACTGAATGATGAATGTTGTCAATTTATGTTGCACAGTGTTTCCATGGCAACACGACAAATGTATTTTTTTAAGTTGATGGTGGAAAAATGACTCGATATCATTTCACCAACATGTATGAAAATGTGTAGGTACATGTATCTAACCAGACTTACAAATTAGTTTCACTAATTTAACTGTACATTGTCCAATCTGCTCAAGACTGAACATGTTGATGACCTGGCATGACCATATTAACACGTTGAATATCATCATAGCCCCTCCTACTAGCAACAGGATGTCACATGTAACTCCTTCATTCACTGTGCAAACACACAACACAAAACCAAGCTGTGTCAACCAACCTCCAACAACTGCAGCTCAACCCGACACACACCGACCCAACTATCGCTGTTTGCAGCTTTAATTTGTGTTATTACTTGAAATTTGTATATGCTCTGATGTTCAGGAAACATCACTTTTGTCATTCTAACTATTGCTGAGGCTCCTCTTTTCAACCTTTTTCCAAAAGTCTGAAGAAGGAGTCACCCGTTATTCTGCTGCAACACTTTTTACACCTGAGACTCCAGAAGTGTTTTGTGGACTCAAACACTTTAGGAGGAGATAATGAGGGAATAAAACAATTTCGGTGAACTATCCCTTTAAGTACAACACTGTCTGGTTGGTGGGCCTGGGCCAGACAACAGGATTGTTGCTTATTCAACCATCCAAGATGTTTGGTTTGGCTCCTTTCCTCCAGGCTTAGATTTGACAACAGGTCAGCAGGTCTGTTATTCCTTGGTCATCCACTTCTCAAGCAGAGGCTGATACCTTCAGATCTTCCTCTCAAGAGCTTCTTCTCAACCCTCCTCCTCCTCTATGGCACCATCAAAACTATTATTTAGTCTTTGACCACAACACAATGTCTGGAAGGAGGATGTTTGCACCACCTCTGATCTGCAGCCACCTTCACAGATCGATATCCTCGTCCAGGAGCAGATTAGTTTTCATTTCTTTATGTTGTAAATTAACACTTTGTGTCGCTAGATTTTACTCATTAATATTTGTAAATTGATAAAACTGAACAAATGTGAAACAACCTTCATTTTGATAAAATTGTACATTGTGTGATTTGTAAGTTTGATTGAACTCAAACATTTTAAATGAAATTTAAATCTTTGAATAAAACGCTGATGTAACAGTCTGAGTATTCATGATGTGACCAGCAGGTGGCAGCAGGTCCCTGCACATTCACCCTGCGTCTGAAAACTGTTGATGTTGTGAATATTTATAATAATACAAATAATATAATTGTGTTGCTGCAGTGACGCTCAACAAACTGTAGGTGTGGTTACAGTTAAACATTGATGTTCACGTGAATTCACTTATTTAATTAAAATTGTATCTCAAATTAACTTCATTATGAAACTTTGACAACATGAAATTCATCTCACACAAATTATTTTTAATTATCTCCTACTTTATATATACATATTTAATAATAACCTTTATTTATATAAAACCTTTCAAAACAATAGGAAACAATTGAAAACGCAAACACAAGTTTTGTTTTTAAAATGCTTCATTAGTGTTAAGTTCGTGTGTGTGTGTGTGTGTGTGTGTGTGTGTGTGTGTGTGTGTGTGTGTGTGTGTGTGTGTGTGTGTGTGTGTGTGTGTGTGTGTGTGTGTGTGTGTGTGTGTGGTGGGCGGGGTTTCCCCTTCATCCAATCAGAGGACTCGTTCGCCGGAGTTCCCCTCCAGCTCCGGGGCTTTCCGCTCTGATTGACGGGCACTGGTCTCCATGACAACAGTACAGAGCTGCGTCAGACCGTATATAACAGCCGAGACCTACTTCCGGTCCCGCGGGATAACCATCAAAATAAAAGCTTTATTTAATCGTTGTCATGATCAGAAATTTTTAACTGTCAATGAAAAGACTTAAATTTTAAATTTTAAATTTAAATCCAAACATTTGTTGAACATTGAAATATTTTCACATCATTTTAATTATATTTGTTCACTTTGTTATTTAATTGAGGTGGTTATATAAACCAGCAACCACATGTTAAATCTTATATTTTAAATATATAAATATCTTTGTTTCATTGACTTTAGTCAGTTTCAATTTTCTGTAATTTGTATTTATTTTAGTTTTAGTAAGTTTTTTAATTTCTTTTTCAGTTTTAATTTCAATAAGAAAAAACGGACAAAAAATGGATAAATTCAATGAAATAAATTATAATTATATATTATTTTATATATATATATAATATCTTATATAAATCAGATGAGATTTGTTCTGTTTGCTACAAACAGAAATGATACAGGTGAAATTAAATGATGACTTTATTTTGAAAGGTTTACACAGGAAGTTGTCTCAGGTGTGTGACAGTGTGTTTTTGTATTATGTTTTGTTTTTTACTGAAACTGAAGAAGAAACTTTCACATCCAAACAGATTCAAAGGTAAAAACAACTTCATGCTGCTGTTCTTGTGACGTTAGTTGCTAGTTAGCTAGTTTGAAGCTAGTTTAATATTAGTTTAATGTCAGTTTAGTTGAATGAAAGGTTAGTTACCAGTTAGTCTGGTTAAACCTAGTTTGAAGCTAGTTTAATATTAGTTTAATGTCAGTTTAGTTGAATGAAAGGTTAGTTACCAGTTAGTCTGGTTAAACCTAGTTTGAAGCTAGTTTAGTATTAGTGTAATGTCAGTCTCAGGTTAGTTTAATGTTGATGGTTAGTTTAATATTAGTCTAATATCAAAATAATATGTGTTTCAGGTCAGTTTCACATGTTTGTCTCCACATTTACTCTCAATTTAATCTGACGTGTTGATTCACAGACAGGATTCAATGTTTCCTGAACATATGCAGATGATTTTTGTTTATATAAAATATCATTATGATTTTAATGCAAAGGGAAAATCTGAATAAATATGTGTTTGTTTTCAATGATATTTAACTGAGATGAGACATGAAGAAAAGTGTGTGTGTGTGTTGCTGTTTGATCAGATTGTGTAACTGAGGAAAAATCCCTCTTTTATTTGATTCTCTTCCTGTGTTGTTGTCGTGTGGTTTAGATGATTCATGTTAATTTGTCTTAAACACTCTGAGGTTTATTACTTCTGATAAACAGTGAATGTGATATCTGGTCAATAAACAATAATAAGTGTTTGACATTAGAGTCACATTGAACCATGGGTCAGTTTAAATATTTATTTTATTATCGATTAACCTGCTGATTATTATCTTGGTTGATTGATTGTCCTTAAAATATAAATGAATACTTATCAGTAATTATCATGGAGATAATTTATTCTTAAAACTCATTTTCAAGATTCAACCTAACCCTAACCCTTAAATAGAAAATAAAATATATATATCTAAATATATATATATATATATATATATATATATATACCTAAAGAAAAAAACAATAGTGCAATTTTGTGCAATAGAGCAAATATGCTAAGATGCTGGTTTAGTGGAGTTATTGCAGATTGGAGGAGTTTAAAAGTCTTATGACCTGGGGGATGAAACTGTCTCTGAGCCTGGTGGTGCGGGCCCGGATGCTGCGGTACCGTCAGGCCAGACTGGCAGCAGGCAGAACAGTTTATGGTTCGGGTGATAGGGATCTTTAATGATCCGGTTGGCCTACTTCCTACACCGCTGGGTGTAGAGGTCCTCCATGGAGGGTAGCTCCGTCCTGGTGATGTGCTGGGCAGACTTCACCACCCTCATTTTGTGAAACTATTGTCGACACTTTCAGTTTTTACTGAGTAATGTTAAAGATGATTACTCAATTATTTGAGTATTTGCAGGTTCATGTCGTGTCAATCAGTGAATTGACCAATGGTTGAGCTCGTTAGATTTTAAACGTTTGGACTTTTCTGGTTCCGGTTGTTTCAGTTTCTGCTGTTTGAAGTTTTTAGTTTTTCTTTGTTTCGTCACAGAAGTCTAAATGGCTGAGTAACTGTTGCCAAGGTGACAATACGTGTGTCCTTTACACTTTGGCTGCGTCTTAGCTCAGTTCCGTCTCGTCCATGTGTGTCCACCACAGAGGCTGAACTGAGACGGTCATTGGTTTTCTGAGGTCGGTGAAACCAGCTTCTTTTTGAACATCTGCAGCGTCAGCTGTTCTGGTGGAGCCTTGGTTCCTCGGGGGGGAAAGGAAGCCTTTGAAATGAGACAATGTCGTCGCTCTGCTGTGACATCATCAGCCTTTACCTGCAGCCTCTGAAGTTTCCAAGTTTGAGGTCAAGGGTCAAAGTTCAACAGAAATGTTTTAACATTTATAGATTTTCTAAAACCTATTTTCTGTCTAAACATTTTTTTCCATTCAGCCTGTGAGCAATGCATGATGGTCTATGTCGCCCGGATCAGTGAAACACGTACTTACTCTGTTTGTACTGTCCTGCAGAGGGCGCTACAAATTAAACCCACAGTGTTTGTGGATTTGTTGCGTCATCGGGACTCGTCAGTGTCGGAGTGGTTGGAATTGTTTCAAAGCTAGCAGCCGCGTGTGTTTATGCTAAGCTAAGCTAAACCATGTCAGGGAGACAGTGAACAGAGAAACTGAGGATTGTCTCTAAATAATCATTTGTGAGGAGGAGGAGGAAGAGGAGTGGAAATTCCGTCTGATGTTTTTAGACATGACTCCATCACAGTCGACATTAACACTTTGTTTGGTGTCTGCAGGAAAATCCCTGAAGGAGGAAGAGCAGATCAGCTTCCTGCTGCCGGGAGCAGAGCCCTCATCTTCATCTCACTCCTCTTCATCGGTGTGTCTGCTGCGTCATGGCCGGAGCTCTGAGGTACATTTCATTAGCATGATGATGAGGAGGAGGAGGAGGAAGAGCAGAGTTCAAAAACATGTTTGAGGCTTCATCCACACGACTTAAACAAATCTAAGACCATGTTTGTCCACATGAACACGCCT
>CM048050.1:22985466-22987966 GCA_026259375.1 Verasper variegatus
TCTCAATCTCTAGTTTCAAATCTTCTTCAAGCAGCTGATGTTCATTTAGTGAATTATGATCATTTAGAGTCAAACAGACCATAAAGCACCGGGTGTGTTGGGGGGGTGGATACCACAGAGTGATTGACAACTAGGAATGTCCAATGGGTGTAGGTGCAGGTGAGTGTACTCTCAGTCAGGCTTCAGAACAGCAGCTGACGGTCGACACCTGGTGGTGACATGTGACTCGACGGCAGCTGTTAGCTGTTAGCTGTTAGCTGCTAGCTGTTAGCTGCTAGCTCTTCCTTCAGTTATATGTTAACATTTGTTGATTTGATCGATTTTAAGGAGCTTTGTTGAAAACATCTTTGCTTCTTCTTCAGCTGCAGTTGAACCTGATGCCGTACGACTACATCCCTCCAGTGGACATAAAGACCGAGCCCTACATCCCTGAGACAGGTGCGCACTCAGCCGGACAGTGACATCATCACTGTAGCTGATTCTTTCCTCGTGAACTTTATTCATCAGAGCTTTAAATGAGTGAATGAGGGAAACCACCTCCATGTGGAGGAGCTGGTGAAAGAGTGAAACATGATGTTTGAAATTCAGAAACCTTCAGTCACTGTGACGCTGAATAACAAACCTTTGTTTAAATGTGTTTCAGCTCATGGTCCCTACATTCAGATCATCGAGGAGCCAAAACAGGTGAGACTCATATTTGTGATAATTATACCAAACAATCATATATTTCCATCAACACATTATTTAAACAAACATTGGATCTCCTGGGCACAGCAGGATCCACTTCTACGCTGACGATACTGTCTTATATCTACTGACTAATCACAAACCAGGTTATAGTCTGTCACCTCCACTAATCTTCTATTAGTTATAAGTTATATTCAATATATATATATGATAAGTTATATAAAGCAGGTCTGTGTCTATTGATCATTATCAGTTAATCTGCAGTTATTCTCTTGGATAATTGATGGTTTAGAAAATATCGTAGCATCCAAGATGTTTCTTATTATTATATTATACTATATTATTAATATAATATTAATATTAAAATTGTTAACATGTAAACAACAGAAATCTGAAAGAGTCAATTATTTCACTTTTTGCTTCAAAATGTCCTGAACTTTCTTTATACATGATGTCATGTATATGTTCAATATGTATCGTCACACTGTGCAGTATTCATACTATAACCTGCATATAATAATAACAAATCAAATACTAAACTGTAGTATAAAGTATGATGATATAAAATCCCCCAAATCACAGTAAAGTCAGAATATGATGTTATTATAGTGATATATGTTTTATAAGTAATATATAAGTTGATATGTATTGTTATAAACTTTCAATGAGTCCAGATGAGACTTGTAGAGGTGACGCCTCCCTCAGGTTTATCAGTTCACTGCGTCTAATCCAGGGTTTTCCCATCAGTCATTTACCAACATCAGATCAAACAGGAAGTCAGGGAGTTTCTGCTGCTAAAGGTCACGTGACCACGAAGACGCCGCGTCCTCCGCTGAGTTTATGCGAATGAATCATTCAGTTAAACAAAGAAAAAAGACAAAGCAGGTTCATGTGAAACTGAAAAAACGAGTGAAACAGAAACGACAATGTTTATAATCAATGTTACAAAAACAGAACAAAATGAGTCAATTTGAATCAAATGAAATTAACAAAATTTAATAGAAAATTGGTTCAAATAATCATAAATATTTTACTTCACATGGTTAAAAACGTTGTGAATAATGTTGAGGATTAAAGATGAATTATTGTTACTAGAACATGTGCAGATTACTTTTTAATCTCTACAGCCGTGTGACCTTCACTGACTGTCGGACGTTTCATTGCAAAGTTAAAGTAGAGTTTTAAGTAGGTTTTGATTTACAGCCCCACCTAGAGGCAGAGAGTAAATACACATCATAAACTTTTGCATCCCCAAATTATTTGTATAAATGTTTCTGTTTGTGAAATAAGATTAAATAAAATAAAGACGTTTGTGCAGATGACACACGGACACTGTCAGGTGCAAAGTGAAAACATGTTTCCTGTGTGTCTTTGTGTGTGTGTTTTTGTGTGTTACCAGAGGGGTTTTCGTTTCCGCTATGAGTGCGAGGGTCCGTCCCATGGCGGGTTACCGGGGGCCTCCAGTGAGAAGAACAGGAGAACGTACCCGACTGTGAAGGTGGAAACATGGACGACACAACGTTTTAACGACAGAATTGATTTCTGCTAAAATATGACACCTGATGACCTGATGTTTGATTTTGACCTCAGTATTTTGTGTCTCAGATCAATAACTACGTGGGTCACGCTCGGGTCGAGGTTCAGCTGGTGACGCACACAGACCCCCCTCGAGTCCACGCCCACAGTCTGGTGGGCCGCCACTGCACCGAGAAGGGAACCTGTACGCTGGACGTGGGCCCCAACGACCTCACCGCCTCGTCAGTATCCAATCACGTCACAGACGGCAAATGTTTCTGTTCAGAATGTTCAGTGA
>CM048050.1:22990466-23037966 GCA_026259375.1 Verasper variegatus
TCCTCGTTTCCTCTCCTCTCCTTCTTTCCTCTCCTTGTTTTCTCTCCTCTCCTTCTTTCCTTTCCTCTCCTTCTTTCCTCTCCTTGTTTCCTCTCCTCTCCTTGTTTCCCCTCCTCTCCTCCTCTCCTTCTTTCCTCTCTTCTCCTTTTTTCCTCTTCTCCTCTCCTCTCCTTCTTTCCTCTCCTCCTTTCCTCGTTTCCTCTCCTCTCCTTCTTTCCTCTTCTCCTCTTCTTCTTTCCTCTCCTCATTTTCTCTCCTCTCCTTCTTTCCTCTCCTCCTCTCTTTCTTTCCTCTCCTCATTTTCTCTCCTCTCCTTCTTTCCTCTCCTCCTCTCTTTCTTTCCTCTCCTCATTTTCTCTCCTCTCCTTCTTGTCTTCTCTCTCTTAGATAAAGAAGAGGTATTGAGGAAGAAGCAGAAACCGTTGCCTCACTATGAATCCTGGAGAGGAGGAGGGCGAGGAGGTGGAGGAGGAGCTGGGGGTTTCGGAGGAGGTGGAGGAGGAGGAGGAGGAGGAGGTAAGTAGGAGGAGGAGGAATTTAAACTTTGAGTAGCGTTGGAGGGGATTTCCAAACATCAGCACTAATAAGAATCACATGTTTTACACAAAGTAATCTAACTACATGATGTAATCTAACTACATGAAGTAATCTCACTGCATGATGTAATCTAACTACATGAAGTAATCTCACTGCATGATGTAATCTAACTACATGAAGTAATCTAAGTACATGATGTAATCCTCTAACTACATGAAGTAATCTCACTGCATGATGTAATCTAACTACATGAAGTAATCTAAGTACATGATGTAATCTAACTACATGAAGTAATCTCACTGCATGATGTAATCTAACTACATGAAGTAATCTAAGTACATGATGTAAACTAAGTACATGATGTAATCTAACTACATGAAGTAATCTAACTACATGATGTAATCTAAGTACATGATGTAATCTAAGTACATGATGTAATCTAACTACATGATGTAATCTAACTACATGATGTAATCTAACTACATGAAGTAATCTCACTGCATGATGTAATCTAACTACATGAAGTAATCTAACTTCATGAAGTAATCTAACTACATGATGTAATCTAAGTACATGATGTAATCTAACTACATGAAGTAATCTAACTACATGAAGTAATCTAAGTACATGATGTAATCTAAGTACATGATGTAATCTAAGTACATGATGTAATCTAACTACATGAAGTAATCTAACTACATGAAGTAATCTAACTACACAAAGTAACATATATGTCTATATGTATATCTTATACATATTATTGTATATATACTTGTGTTTCTACATTATTACGATGTGAACCTGACGATGTTTCCTGCAGGATTTCAGTTCAACCAGCAGATGAACGGAGGAGGAGGAGGAGGAGGAGGAGGAGGAGGAGGAGTTTTCTTCACCGGAGGTTTCACTGGCTTCACTGGAGGGGGAGGCGCTCAGATGTCAGGCCCCACCCCTCAGACAGATGTTGCCCAGCACCAGAGTGACGGACAGACGACAGGTTCGCCTCTCCAGCAGCAGCTCTGTCAGATTGGTGAGTTACAGATTTTGATCACGTGACCCTCTGTGTGTCCTCGCTCGTTAACACGTGACCTTCGCTGTGCGTCGTGTTTCCAGCTGCGGCGCTCCACAGCCGAGCGTCTCAGAGCGCCAGACAGACCGCCGCCGCTCTGCTGCAGTACTGCAGCACCGGGGATGCCCGCGTCCTCCTGGCTATCCAGAGACACCTCTGTGGCGTCCAGGACGGCAACGGAGACACGTGAGTGTTGACTTTGTTGTCTGGCTGATGACATCACCATCACATCAGGAGTTAAAAAATTCACCTGCTTTTTCTCCCACAGTCCTTTGCACCTGGCCGTCATCCACCAGCAGACAGGTGTGATTCAGCAGCTCATTCACACTCTGCTCAGCAGCCAACAGCAAAACGTCCTCAACGTGTCCAATCACCTCCGACAGGTAGCCCCGCCCCTCTGACCTCTGACCTGTCTCTAACCTGAACCGACCCACCTGACCTCTGACTCCTCCCCTGCAGACGCCGCTCCACCTGGCCGTCATCACGCGGCAGGTGAAAGTGGTGGAGGTGTTGTTGCGGGCCGGGGCGGACCTCAGCCTGGTGGACAAAGACGGCCGCAGCCCGCTCCACCTGGCCGCGCTCGCCGGAGACAGCGCAACACTCCGCCCCCTGCTGGCTCACATGGGGGAACACCACACCCACCTGGTCAACACCGCCGACTTCCATGGTGAGATGAGTTGATCCTTATTGGTAGTTACTCATCATGTGATCAGTTCCTGTCCCCAATACTATAATAATATTACTACTAATAATAATCATAATAATGAAAAAAGTAATGATAATTTTCAGTCTGATGAAGAGCTGAAACAATAAGTTAATTGATTATTGATGAACAGAAAAATAATCTACTATTATAACAATTGGTTTAGAATTATTTTTTACCAAAAGTAGATAGTAAATAGTAAATATTTGATTGTAGCTTCAAAATGTCAGAATCTGAATATTTCATTGATTTCATTTGCATTATTTTCCTTTTTACAGACATGTATGTGTTGGATGTTAGTTATGATAGTTTAACAATTCATAGAAAGACATTATTTTTATTTCTACTAGTTTTATTTTATCAATAATCAAGAAGGAAATTATTCATTAGTTGCCGTCAATCAATCCATCACATGATATTGTCTCACAGACGTTAACAAGGAGCAACTTCCTCTGTTCTTCACTCAACAAGAGTCAAATAGAAACTTTGTGATCAGTGAATAAAGCTCAGTCCCATGTGAGGACCCTCTCCCAGGACACAAGGACAACAGCTGCTGATGGAACTGAACACATCAACACAACAACAGGATTCACTACATGAGAAGAACCAGTTTGTAACTTCATGTTTAAAGTGTTTCTACACGATACATAACAGAAATCTAGATTATGTCCAGTTCTGAGCTCTGTGTGGTCTGTGATTGGTCGTTTACATCAGCTTAAGTTTAATGTTTTGTTTTAATGTTAACTTTATTCCTGTTTATCTGTCAGGTCTCCACCCCCTTCACCTGGCAGTGAGGAGGGACGGCGAGCGCTGCCTCCGCCAGCTGGTGGAGGGAGGAGCCAAGATTAACGCACCCGAGCAGAAGAGTGGAAACAGCGCCCTCCACCTGGCCGTCAGAGAAAACCTGTTCAAGGTGGCGTGCACGCTCATCACGGAGGTAAAGTCACATGTCCATGTTTACCTTTGTCAGTGATGTCACATTTTGGAAAAGTTGCAGTGATTAGATAAAACTGTGATGTCACTCAGAGTTCGCAGGAATTGGTTGAATTACCATTAGCTGTTGTCATGACTACTTCCAGGAGGGACTGTTTTTTGTATAAATACAGCCTATAGGACGAGGAGTCACTCTCTCTCTCTCTCTCTCTCTCTTCCAGCTGAAGGCCGACGTTAACGCCTGCACGTTTGGAGGAAACACCCCGCTCCACCTGGCGGCCGGTCTGGGCTCGCCAACGCTCTGCTCCATGCTCATCGCAGCAGGTCAGACGCCGCTCGCTGACTGAAATCACCGACTGCAGATGACAAACAAACGGTGATTTAACCACGACTGTTTTTCAGGAGCTGATAAGAACATGGAGAACGACGAGCCGCTCTTTTTCAACTACTCGTCAGAAGAAGAAGACAAAGACGAAGATGCACCAATCACAGAACAGGAGGCCGTCGCCTCTCAGCCAATCAACCCTCGCAAGAGACCAGCAGGACACACCCCACTAGACCTCGCTAAATGTCAAAGGGTAACGAGCTCTTCTTCTTCTTCTTCTTCTTCTTCGTATAAAATTAGAAATGAATCTGTTTTTTGTCAAAGATTCTGGAAAAGCTTGTTACCTCGTCACCTCGTCACCCTTGTCTCCTTGTCTCCTCAGGTGAGGAACCTGTTAACGTCCAGACAGAGTCCAACGTCCAGTCGTCATGGCAGCAAGAGGATCAAATCAAGCAGCAGTGAAGGTTCGTCACACGAGTGTGAAGGTCAGAGGCCAGCTGCTGTGAGGCTTTCACTGACTCAGACAAACTGAAATATTATTTTTACAGCTGGAACATTTAAAATGGATCTGTGTTTGTGAATAAATGATTTTTATTTCCTGAACGTGTCACTACAGAGCGGGACTGTTCGGGGCTGGACGAGGACACGCTGTCCCGGCTGGTGGAGGTGCTGAGTGTTGGAGACGTTCCCTGGAGGAAACTGGCGGAGAAGCTGGGGATGATGACGCTGACGCACCTGTACCAGGACAGTGTGACACCGTGCCACCACCTGCTGCAGCACTACAAGGTAACGATGTTTGTTCATCAAGGTTAAAGGTCAGATAAACGGTTCGTCTCCAGCTTGGTGCGTAGGTCTGCAGCGTGGTCAGAGGAGCCGTTTGGTTCAGACCACACTGAAAAGTTTGAAGGTCTGAACCACACAAGGCTGTTTCAGTTTTGAGAGACGACGTCCTGCAGACGGACGTGATTGTTTAGATGGTCCTGACGTTGTGTGTTTGTGTGCAGTTAGGGGGCGGTCCACTCGACGGCCTCGTCGACGCCCTTCAGTCGCTCGGTTTGTCCGACGGAGTCCAACTGCTGAGAAGCTCCGAGCTGAGAGACGACAAACACAACACAGGTGACGACAAAACACACAAGAGTCCGAGTCTCGTGTCATTAGATTCACGTATAAACTGCTCTCAATGTTTGTGTTTTCTGTCCAATCAGACGCCACCGTCGACAGCGGCTTCGGCAGCCAGCCAATGGAAGAGGAGGAGCCACCCGTAGCCAATGAGTGATGGGCAAGAAAGGAAATCTGACATTGGGCAGTATGTGGTCCTGGCCCTGGTCTTGTTTGGTCCTGGTCCGATTTCATCCTGATTCTCATCTTGGTCCTGGTCCTGGTCTGATTTGGTCCTGGTCCTGGTCCTGGTCCTGGTCTTGACCTGGTCCTGGTCTTGGCCTCGGTCCTGGTCTGGTCTGGTCCAGGTCCAGGTCTGTGCGCAGGTGGACTTCACTGTGCAGACTGCGCCTGATTGGTTCACAGACTCTGTTGGTTCTTGAAAAGTTACTGAAAAATTTGAGACTAAAATAATTCAAGAAATCCCTTGAAAATTAGTTTAAATCCATTTTAACTAAAAATACAAATTCGTCTTGAAGATGAATCACAGAAAGATTTGTCTGTTTTTTTTAGCTTATTTACATTTTTCATTAATTTATATTTTGTTCCTTGAATTGTTTCAGTTTATTTTCATTTCATGACTTTTAACAGACGTCGGCTGCGGAGACTTTAATTGTCAGGATAAATCTGTGCTGTGTTTACAGTGTGTGTGTGTGTGTGTGTGTGTGTGTGTGTGTGTGTGTGTGTGTGAGTGAGTGATACCTGAAGAACTGATCTGCTTCTTCACCTCTGTCAAAACTGGAATTTCCTCTTCTCTGTGGGCTCCTGAACGCAGCACGTCTCACAGATGTTTTGTGTCTAATTTCTGTCAAAAAACATGAAAAATAAAAAAAACTGATTATAAGTAAAATAATGTGATAAATAAAAACCTTCCTATGGAATCACATGTTAAATGTCGTTGTCATGGTGATGTGTGATCACCTCTTTGACTCAATGATTCCAGATGTTCTACACTTTATGATGTCATCACAACATTGTTTACAGAGGTACTAGTGAATTCTGGAGCCTGATGAGGTCACTGTCACGTGACCTGGATCATTAGGAAGTCTGAACATAATCAACAACAGACTGACATTCACACCATGATGGACACACAGCGCCACCTGCAGGCTGGACTGATGACACCAGGCACATCAACCAATCAATGAAACTCTGTATAGATCAAATTGACAAATGAACAAGTAGAACATCCTCTGACCTTGAGAGAGAAACTACAGGAGCAAAGAAAAGCTCAGAGTCACGTGAGGATCAGGACAGAATCAGATTCATGGCTCAGAATCTACATCAGACCTGGAGACGTTCCTTCAGCGGTCCAGTGGTGAGTCTGTGTCACTGCAGGAGGAACCTGAGGAACCTGAGGAACCTGAGGAACCTGCTCACAATTTACTCTTCACACTGATGTATGTCTTTGTGTGTGTGTGTGTGTGTGTGTGTGTGTGTGTGTGCGTGGTGTGTTTGTGTGTATTCATTCTGGTGTCTCCGCTCTGACGTTTCCATACGTCGCCGTGACGTCACCGGAACGATGCGGAAGTCGCAGTCACCGTGGAGAACGTAAACTAATGTCAAGAAACCGCGTAAAAAACAAGAGAAGAAGAAGAAAAACAGGAAGAGAGAGAGAAGAAGAAGAAAAACAGGAAGAGAGAGAGAGAAGCTGCTCTTCTTCACCGGCATGTAACGTTACTCAACTCCCCGTTACCGTTACTCTGCTCTGCGTTACATCTGGCCGCTTGTTGGGTGACCGGTGACCGGCCCGGTTCAGCGAGTCCATCCCGGTTCTTCTCACGGTTTCGCGGGTCAGTAAAAGCTGCAAGTCCCGCTTCGTCCCATCCTCTGGAAGGTAAGTGAAGGGTCCGCGAAATCCCATTGATATAACCTGGATTTAACATTTATCTTGACATCAACCACAGCAGAGAAAGAGCGGAATATACCTGAAGGTTCATTCTGATTTGATTCAGTCTCCTGGTTCATTCGGCGGCTTCGTTTCTCCAGTAATCAGACGTTTCTGCGGGTAAATCCTCTACTTTCACCGCGCTTCTCTGTTGACGGTGCTCGGTTCTTAACAGTGGTCCACCCCGCTGAGCGGGACCAGCACCAACCACAGGTTTCTGGAAAAGTCGACATTTGAAAAAGGGAGCTGCTGTTTGGTGGATTATACACCAGCCGAACTGTAAAGTGTCTCATTGTGATTTATTAAAAGCTTTGAAATAAGGTAAATGGATGTTTTGCTTGGATACAAACGAAGAGAAACGTTAAACTGTCGTACTTGTGAAAGGACTTCTGGGTGGTGAGGAGGGGAGCGGGTGTTTCTCGGTTGTTTGTGGATGAAAGTACAGATTGAAGGTGAGTGATGGATCAGGGAGGTGAAGGTAAATCAACAGTTTCCAACAGAGAAACACAAGTGAATTCATGTGGTTCAGCGAGGCTTCTTTTAACTGTTATTATCAATCAGATCACAACTTTTTATAATAAACATTAAACCATTCAAATCACAAATAACGTGAGAATCTCCGGAGCACGTGATGTGATCCATTATCAAAATAACATGACCCCCCCTGGTGTCTGGCTGCAGTACACGTCATACACGTCCTCCATGTTAGCAGATGGGACATGGACAGTAAATACATGTTTAAAGATGGTTTCTGTCATTTCAGATCGTTCTTATCTCACTGCTTCAAAGTCTGGTTACAATCATTTATTTGAGATGTAAGAACAGGCGTCATGATTGACAACTGAGACTGAATCATGATTTGTCCATGGATTTGTCAGGTGGGTGTGTGGGCGGGACCTCGTTACCATGGCTCCACCCCACGATCCCAACAGCACAGACTCTGACTGCAAATTACATCATCACCATAAGATGGCAGCGTTTGTTCCTGAGATATTTTAGCTTCATTTCTGGAGGAAGTGGAGACGCGTCGTCGTCTTTATTTACAGACACTGATCATTTTCAATTCAAAAATTAGTTTGTTTCTTTAAAATAAGAAACTATTTACTGACACACACACACACACACACACACACACACACAGTTAGACAGTCAGGTTTTGTATTGACAATAATAGAAAAGAAGAAAAATGAAACCAAAAGATTCTTTAATTGATCTGATCTTCTCTTGTTTCAGACTTCCTGTCATCAGCCCTTCCTGTCTGAGTCCAACTCCACAACCTGAGGTAGTGCAACACTGCACATACACACCCACCCCACACACACACACACACACACACACACACACACACACACACACACTCACTCCCAGTTTGTCTGTGAAGCTTCAGTCGACTTGTGTTGTCTCGACTGGATCCTGATTCAAGCTGTGTGTCATGGTTCACAGTCTCACACAGCGCCTCCTGCAGGATGTTCAGAGTTTATTCATCATCTAGGGTCAGGGGGAGCTGGAGCCAATCCCAGGTGACATTGGGATAGAGGCGTGTTCACACTGGACAGGTCCCTAGCAAGTCACAGAGACAAACAACCATTCACACTCAGTCATTTAGAGTTTCCAGTTCACCTAACAACCACACACACACACAGGGAGAACATGTGAACGCGGTCCAACCCCAAGATCCTTCTCCTCTGAAGAGACAGTGCTAACCACTGCACCACGTGACGCCTCATTTTTGTAGCGTTTCATGAAAAATTACATTGTCATTTTTCTCAAATCTGCAATGAAAATATGACTCAGATTGTTTCAGACGATCGCAACACAACCTCAGCTCTGATGCAGACTGTCAGCTTGTAATTTTTAATAATTAAGTCACCTGAAAAGAAAGAATGATCGAAGAAAACAAGGTTTATAAGTCGTGGGTATTTTATCAACCTGGGACCAGCAATCAGAACTGAACCGTCAGCGTGAGGACGCTCAGTGTGACGTTCACCGGCTGAATTAATCTGAACTGCTTCAAATCAAATGAACTGAGGTGAAGGAGGAAGTGAAACATCCAGAGATGTCAGTGGAAGAAGCTGCGACCGGTAAGACAACACATTTCATTTATTTATCACAAATGACTATTAAACAATAATTAGTTATTCATGAAAAATATCACTGAATGTGTTGGAACTTCAACATATTGTTACCTTTTAAATTACAGAAAGATAAATGTCATCGCTCGTCAACGTGACGTCGTTAACAGATTCTATTTTTATAAAATGTGTTAATTCCTACTGTCAGTTAAACAGTTAATCTGGAACATTAAGTTCATATGAAGCTGAAGGATAGAGTTGTGATTGGTCCTTTTAAGTTCACGTCATGCTGAAGTCACAATGTCTGGTCCCGCCTCACTACAGTGCACTGTGACATCACTGCAGGGGGCGGGGTCAGCAGAGTTCAGGATGCATAATCAGTGTCTCTGACGTAGCTTTGCATGTTGTTGTTTTAAAGCAGCTCCCAGTCCAAGCAGGTCAGCTGACCCTTGACCCCCCCAACTCCTGACATACCCCTCTAAGCTGTGTGCTGCCATCTGTTAGAGCTGCTCCTCATTGGCTGATGGAGCTCAGGTCTGCAGGCCACGGAGCTAGGGATTGGCTGGCAGAGTGCCCGCAAGAAGGGGGTGCGGACATCAGCTGATTGATAGAGATCGGAAGTGGAGGAGGGAGGAGGAAGAGGAAGAGGAGGAGCTGGAGGAGGAGAAGGAGGAGGAGAACCCAAGCAGAGACTGTAAATCCACAATGAGCCGGTTCTGCTGCAGACAACAAGTGTTCATCAGAGAGAGAGCGAAGAGGGCGAGGGAGGATAAAACGAGGTTACTCAACAGAGAGAGAGAGAGAGAGAGTGACGGGACGAAATAGGGAGGAAGGAAAAGGAGGTTACCACGGCAACTCGGGGACGTTGCTGCAGCGGCGAGGACTCCAGGACACACAGGTAAGGTTACAGTGTGTGTGTGTGTCTGTTTGGACTTGTGTTGGTTTCATAAGTGTGTGAGTGAGTGAGTGAGTGGATTGAGCAGTGCATGCTGGGAGGGGGGAGGAGGAGAGGGAGCAGTGAGTGTTGGGGGAATCCTATTAGCAGAGTCCAGGAAAAGTAGGGCTGATCAGTGTGTGTGTGAGCTGCAGAGTGACGCTGTTTCAGGAGCGTTTGGTTTTCTGGTGGTCATGTGATCTATACGAAGACTTCTTGGTCCTGCGGTTCGTTGGGGGCGACTTTGATTCAGGCTGTAAACTGAGGACAGAGTTCAACGTCTGATAACAGCCTCCACCTGTCGGACAGCGTGTCTGACGCTGCTTCTATAACCAGACTTCATCCAGGAAAATCTGAACATTAAGCTCAGTTAAAAATAACAGGATTCAGAATAAAGCAACACCGAAACAAGTTCATACATGATCCCAACATTTGCAGGTTATTCTCTGTTGATCTATGAAGTGTTGCAGCTCCACAGTCTAAACCTCCCACTCAGAACTCAGAGGATGTGGTGATTAACCAGCGGGTGACTGAACGCCTCAGCATCGTCTGAAATCTGTCTCATTTACATAACACACCTCTTTATCTATGTTCTGCCATTTTTGTTTCAGTGCCTGATGTCAACTCGATAGAAATGTCTTCACTCAGTAGAGCTCATACCTCCACCTGCAAATTCATGTGCATTATAAATACCAACCCAACTAACCATATCACAAACCTTTGATTCAAACACATAAAACTCAAACACAGATTCTGAAGTGAAAGACTCAGTCGGACTCTGGTCGTTTCCTCATCTCATTATTCAGATATTTCATGGGATAAAATCTTTTGTTTTCCAGCCTCCAAATCAGAGACTTGTGTAAACTGGTCTTGTTTTAGTTTGAACAGAAACTGAGACTTTTGCAAACGATGACGCCCACGTTCTCTTCCTGGTTCTTGTCAGTCACATGACTCGACTACCAGCGGTGACCACAAAGCGTCGCTAACACTTTGCTCAGAGAAAAGAAATCCCTGCTCTGAGTTTTCACCATCACTGCTCTTACTTCAGAGGAGTTTCTGTTACTAAGCAACCAACTGCAGAGGAGACCATCTACTTCCTGTTTACATCACATGACCAGTGCATGTGAATGGTAGGGGTGGAAATCTCCAGGCACCTCTCGATTAGATTCCTATTCAGAGGTCTGTGATTTGATTATAAAACAATTATCGATGCAAATAATTTTATTGCTATACATGATTTATTTTTCATCCCTGTGATCCATTGATTTGACTTTATTCAGTTTAGACTGTATCAGTGTGGCGCCCCCTAGCAGCATGGAGGAGCATTACTCCGCTGGTCAACAAGAGATTCTGCTCCTCTGATGTTTTCTAATCATCACACTTTGAACGGATCTTTATAAAAACCTGATGAATTCATATTTATATTCCTAGATAAACAGGAAGTCGCTTCTTCTGCAACAAAGAAGTTAAAAAAACTCAGTGTTTTGTGATAATCTGCAGGATGTGTGTGTGTGTGTGTGTGTGTGTGTGTGTGTGTGTGTGTGTGTGTGTGTGTGTGTGTGTGTGTGTGTGTGTGTGTGTGTGTGTGTGTGTGTGTGTGTGTGTGTGTGTGTGTGTGTGTGTGTGTGTGTGTTGCTCACACAAACTGATAACCACATGTATTTAGTTATTAATCGAAGTCGGTCATGAGTCGGTCATCTTTCTGGTCATTTTAACCCTGGTGTGTGTGTGTGTGTAGCAGATGAACTACATGCACACGTGTTTAAATACTTGTCACAGACTCTAAAGCTAATCAACAAACAGAAAGTAAACGTCAGAACTGTTCAGGACATAATCACTTCTGTTTATTGTTAAAGTGTAAAGTAGCACAGGTCAGCGGGACAGTGGAGGAGGACACTCAGACAGAAACTCAGACAAAGACGAGCGGATCTTTAATGAGCGTCCTGATCCTGAAGCAGCGCTGGTTATTCAGCAGCGGGACGTCGCTCTGTCTCTGCACCAATGCAGAGTCGTCCAAGTCGATTAATTCCCTCACGTATAATATTAAATCAATACAGTTTGGCTCTAAGGAAAGAAGGATTTGTTTCTATATTCAGCAGATCAGACAGTTTGTACAAAGGCCCTAGTTTCTCACCTGAGCCCACTACAAGCTGCTTGTCTATTAATAGACAAATCAAACTCACACGTGTCACTTGGCGCCTGCTGGCCCACATATTCCTGCTGCCATGTTGGAGGGTAGCCAAGGACACGAATGGACTTTTAATTACCACAGTATTTAATCTCATCAGAGGGTAAGGAGGACTCAACTGGTCTGAAAGGCTGAGAACCAGAACAGCAACTTTTTTTATTCCCAACTTCTTTACAGATCGTTACAAATGAAAATAAACTTTGTTGGTCTCCCACTTCAGTGCTGTTTGTCATATATTCTTGTGATTGCAAAATGTTTGGAATAAACCTCCTAACATATCACCAACGACCCTATCAGGACACTTACCCTTGAACTTCTTTAGAGGCCACTACAACCTTTGAAGGGATTTCTAAAACCTCAGTGTCCTTCAGAGCCTCCTGAACTATCCTAAAGCTGCTTCAGTGACTGGACCTCTAGAATACCCTCAATAACCACTAGAACCTCTTAAAGTAAACATCAACATCCTAAAGGACAAATGTAATTTTCTTATTTACTATGATAACATTTTTAAAGAATCAGTTTTGGACTCATCATTAACACGTAGAGCATTTAAAGATTCCCTAAAACATCCTAAAGGTTGAACCTTTTCAATATAACCTCTTAAAGGATTCATTCATCTTCAGTGATCATTATAATCTTCTCAACAAACCTAGATCTTCCACAAAAACAATCTTCTAAAGGATTCACCAAAACCTTCTGGCTGACCACAAAGAGACTGTTAGAACCTCATAAACGACCACGAGAACCACTTTAAGGGCCAAAACCGAGGGGCACTTGTGATTGAGTCAAGCAGTTGTATGAGCTTTGATACTGGGGCTCCATCCCCCAGTTACTACTGCACATATTTTGGGATGAAAAAATAAGAGGTCCTTGGTATCTGATATCTGGACCCATGTTATTGGAGCTACAGCCTCAGCAGGTAATTTCACATTAATTACACTGCAACAAAACACACAACATGAAAGATTATGGGTTTGAAAGTGTGTATGTGTGAGAAAGAGCATTCTTCTGCAGGAATTTAGGAGTTTGGATTTGGGTAGGAAGAAGTTAATCAGCTACTTTCTTCTGTGGAATAAAATAAATAATATTAACCTTGTTAATATTGTTTGTCTTTGTGCTGCAGGTTGAAGAGACGATAAGCAGATGGAGAATAGACCAGCATCTCTAGTCCGGATTCTGATCCCCATCGAGGACATTTGATGAATACCTTCATGGGCTCCAGAAGGTCCTGGGGCCTTTTGTGCAATTAGTGAGGGCCCACGGAAACGGAAGATCTGGACTTTGAGGTGACTGAGTTGCCAACATGTCCCAGGCAGGTAAAGTCCTTCACCTGTACGTTGAGGTGAGGTCTGTTGCTGAGGAGGAAGGGCAGGTTCTGGAAAGAGGAAATAGTGGAACTAGCCACCTGATGCTTTCGTGCCAAGATGTCCTCCCTCACTCCCAGAGGAGCTCCACTCACTCAAGTCCCAACCGCAGCCCAGATCTTTCACCGATTACTCGGCATCACACTGGGCGCGGGACCCAAAGCTTACCCCCTTCAAAGTCCTCGTCCAGGCACTCAGTCAGCTTCCAACTTCAAAACCCAGACACAACAGGATCTCCCACCCAGTTCCCTCGGCAGGATGTGTTATATGACGAATTTTCTCAGTTACTCCAGGTCATTTCACCTGGAATGACCGGTCCAGGTCGGCATGGATCACTGGGACATGCCCATTCCTCTGACATGGATCCCTACCAGGAAAGGTTACCAATCTCTCCATCTTCTACATCCTCTGGGAGGTTGACTGTACCTACCACACCCACCACCAACCGTAGGTCCTATGATATCCAGGCGGTGGAGGGTGAGGACGGAAGGACATCAGTGGTTACCTATGGCTACATAGAAAAAGCTAACGTTCACAGCATGGGAAGCCGGCGTGAGTTGGACAACCCTTTAAATAGAATGGAGGGGCAAACACTACCTGCCCACCTCCGTAAAAGACTGAGTGACCCAGCGTGGTGCAATGGTCAGCCAACACTGGGGGACCCTTACACTAATCACCCCAAGCCGTCTCAGAATCAGTGTACACAGGGCTCACCTTACCTGCAGAGGGCTACTCTGGAAGCTGTAGCCAGAGATGCCGCCTACAGAGCCTGGGAGGAGTTTGAATCCTCAGAAATCCGGCGACAATTTGGCAGTCATGGCCCAGACAACTGCAGCCCAACTCTGCCACGGCACTACCAATCCCCTCGCTGCAGGTCCTGGGGGGGGTCACCCGTCCTGCCCCGAAGCACCCACACCCTGCCGTCCAAGACCCAGCTCTTGGAGATGGACAGGGGAATCTGCCGTAATGCAGTTAATGGACTGCCCAGAAGTCCAGCCTCTGACCAGCTGTGTGCCCACACTGGATACTCCTCCCACTCAGTGGTTCCAACCTCAACCTTATACTCGCATGGCCTGCCTCAGAGCCATCAGAGGCCATGGACAGGGGATGAGAGCCCCAGGTTGTCCAGCAAATTTCATCCACCTTTACCTGCAGGCAGACCCACAGACATCCAACATGAGATCCCATCTAGATCATCCCCCACCAGCAACCAGCGCAGGAGTGGCTACCAAACAAGTGGAAACTCCCACCACTGTGTTGATAGTAGCTATAATGCTAAAGACAGTATACAGTACTGTGCTAACAATATGTCAACCTTACCCAGCAAGAGTCACTCCAAACCATTACACTGTAGTAGCAGAACCAGGGATGCAGTCATTGGCAGGAGAAGTGTCTCCCCATCCTTAAATGCTGAAGTGGCTTGTAAGTTAGCTGTGGAGGCTACCAAATTGTCCAGTACTTTTGCAGGCAGAGGGTCTCCCTCGCCAACACCTTCTCCAGCTGAGTCACTGAAGTCAGAGAGCCCCAAGATGGTGGCATCATTCCTAAAAGAATCCCAACCATATGCCTCTCTTCAAGGCCAAGTCTCCCCTGAACCTCTGCGGGTGGACAACCAGAACCACAAATGGAAAACAGATACACAGATACCTCAAACCAGACCAGGACTTGTCTCCCCCCTCTTGTCCCAGACAGGCCTCTCTTCCTCAGCATCTCCAGCTTTACAGGCTAGGTTGCACAGAGTTACTACTTCTCAATCTCCAGCTTTAGACGCACAGCAACAACGGAGTTCATCACTAAGTAAAGACATGTCCATCCTGCACCGCTACCAGCCACCACAGTACACTGGAGGCCGTAAAGCACCCGGTATGGAGCTGAGGCAGCATGATAACCTCTTTAATAGATCACCTGAACTCTGCAGGCGACTTCTCTCCAGCCAAAACACAGACGCTTTGCCTGTGAGCTGGACCTCCAGGCACCAGGAGTGGAGGGACACTGGACCAGTCCAAGACAGGGACGAACTCTGTGATCAAGGCTACAGACAGACAAACTGTAAAGTTTACACTCCAAGCAAGGAGGAGAATCATAGGATGGATAGAGAAAACAAAGGAGTTATAACGTCAGTGCAGGGGAACCAGAGGTCAGTTGAAGGCATATCCATGGATCAGAGAGAGGAGGTTCAGGATCACAGTGGGGCTGGTGGGACGTCTTCTCAGAGCTCCAGTGGGGTGACAGGCAGCGTGGGAGACAGTTTCCAGCTGGAGAGAAACGACAGTCTGTTCCCTGAAACCTCGAGCCAGTCCAGCCACGATACTACCGACACCGGCTCTGGGATGCAGGTCGGCTGGACAGGAGGATGATGTGGGTTTGGTTGTATATAAATGCAGCCAAACCCTGTGTGTGTGGGAATCTCTGAAAAGAGTGGTGTGATGTTATCTGTCTGTCTTCAGAGCTGAACAATAAAAGTTAAAGTCATGGTCTGATGTCATACTTACCTTGATCAAAATATGTTCATCCTCATCATTCAGTTAGTTTCTGTTTCCTCAGCCTCTGTTCATCTTTCTGTCCATGTTCTAAGATAAATGACTTTGTACAGCGTGAATGGTCAGTAACATGTGAACACTCCACAAAGATTATTTGGTTGGTTAACTATAGGTCCCATTGGGCTTTGCAGAAAAGACTCATGGGATATTTGAGTTCAAACATCTGTTGTTATTACAACACCAGAACAAGAATAACATAAATATAACAATAGAATTGATACGATAATAATAATAGTTAACTATACAGTCTATTGTAAAGTTCTATGTAATCCTGTCTCCTACAGTAGGACAAGCGTTGTCACAGTGTTTTGTTTCCTCCTACAGTCGGACAGCGGCTCAGCATCGACTCCATCCTCGCGGTCGCAGAAGATCGCCCAGGCCAAGTGGGAGTTCCTGTTTGGAGGCCAGAGGGAGGAGGCTCGCTGCTGTGAAGGTGTGTTACACTGCAGATCATGGTCTTTTCATTTGTGCTCACATTTGTTCTGATGTTCTCTTTTCAGAACAGAATGAATATGCATTCAAATGTTTAACACTTTAACACCAATAAAAGTTGATATTGTTATAATGATTTTTTAAATAGACAGTGAGTCTAAAATGGGTTTATTATTCTTTTTTTTTCAGCACAGTTTCAGGCTGGAATTACTGAAGTTTCAAGTATTTATCCATTAATTTGATTATTTTTATCCAATAACATTGTATTCAGGAAAATGAAATGAACAAAATTCGTTATTGTTTTTATTCCAGTTTTATTCCCATTGCGAGAGCAGCCTTGGTTTCAAATGTTGGGATTAGTTGTGGTGTGTGGACAGCAGCCGTAATAATGTGTTGAGAGATATATATATATATATATATATATATATATATATATTAGTATAGGTCTATTGCTTCTTTTAGCAAGTTATTGTATTGTTTCTTCTCTCCATTAAGTAAACAAGCAGCTTCACCAGCTCCCACTCTTTCTAAGCCAATTAGCTAAATCCTAACATCAGCGAGAACACGGCTCAGTTCATGACTCTACTCACAAGCATTACTACAAACCAGTACTCACTTCCGGTTCTGTATTCAGGAGTTCTTTTTCTAAACTGACAATGGACAGAATAATATTTACATTTCATATGTTTAACTTATCATTACAACCTTTCATTAAGTTTAGTAGAGGAATCAGTTCAGTCCTGTTTTCACAGGGATGTTGATACAGTTGTGTATAAAGTAGCCTATACCCCCCCCCCCCCCCTATTGATTCTGATCTTAATACTGGAGAAATATATTTATTGGCTCTGGTACAGAATGATTATGGTTTGTTCCAGGTTATAAATGGGGGACATTTAAGGTTTTTGTCTTTGGTAAAATTAGGTTTGGAGGAGTGTATATACATATGTATAAAACTGTATCATCTGCATATAGATGCATCTTCACTTTGCTTGGCTGGATGATTTCCTCCAGTCTTATTTAAACAAGTTGATACAGGAATGAATCTATTATAGAACCCTGTGGGTCACACCTCTCCTTAGAACTTCAGACTTTATTAGTCACAGTAAATATTAATATGTTTCTTTCCTTTAGCTGAAGGCTCATCCACAACGCCTCTGACCAGTGGTTTGCCCAGCCCCACCCCTCCCTCCTCCCTACATCTGAAAACAGCTAAATCAGACGAGGGGGCGGGACAAGCAGCGTCCAAAGTTTTCACATCACAAAGTGCGGCAGATCGAGGTGGAGCTGGTGACGCCTTACCTCAGAGGCACCAACCCTAAGACGGGTATTATCCGCCGGAGCATTAAATACTCTGAAACTGATCTCGACGCTGTTCCGCTGCGCTGCTACAGAGAAACCGACCTGGACGAGGTGACCTGGTTTCGTCTGCTTTTATTTCATCTGGACATTTTTTAATGTTCATGCATGATCAATATTTATTATTACCTTGCAGGTGATGCGGGCAGAGGCGGAGACAGCAGAGGAGGCAGAGGCGGACTCTGCCTTTGGGAGTAACCGCAGCGTCCTGGGAAACTCCAGCTTCAGCCCCGCTGACACCTCCCCGAAACCCCGGACAGGACGAAGGGAGGAGGGGGATGAAGAGGAGGAGGAAGAAGAGGAGCAGGAAGAAGAGGAGCAGGAGGAGGAAGGAGTGGTGAGCTGGGCCAGTGTCAGGATGCTTGGAGACAAACAGAGACAAAGAGCCGCTAAAGACGAGGACGAGGTGTTCAGTCTGCTGCTGAAGGGGTGAGAGCTCAAAAATACATCAGACATTCAATCAGAAGGTTCATATTATACACAGAGTTCAACCCTCACATTTTGGATTTAGTCCTTATTGATGTCTTCTCATACAGGTGGTCCAGATAGCAGATCAAACATTTTATCATTGTTTCATTAGTCTTGTTGTCTCGAGTTCCATGCGACCACATCTTGACTTCATAATGCCTAATCAGCACCACAGACGTTAAAGTTCAGTGGTTATTTCCTTTTTCAGGCCGTTGGAGGCTTCGTCCGAAAACCACGGAGGCCTCAAGTCTCCGATCTCTGTCGGCAGCCCCCGCCGACCCTCCGACAGCAACCTTGACTCCTTCAGTCGCCATTTTGAAAACATCATGGAGTCTCACCGGGCCAAAGGCACCTCGTACAGTAGCCTGGACAGTGTCGACCTGCTGACCTCTGGATCCACGTCCGTGTTCACTTTTGACCTGCCGACCCTCACCCCAGAGATCCAGGTAGGATCATCAGCTGACGAATCACATCGTGAGTCGTGTAATGACCACAGAGGTAACACTGCTGTGTCTGTGTTCAGAGTCAGATTTGCGACAGCGCCAAGCAGATCATTGAGCTGAGCTTCGCCCCGTTGGCCCGCCCAGACCCGGCCACCACCTCAGAGACGTCTCGCTCCGAAATCTCCCTCAGTGCCTCAGTGGCCAGGCTCCGAGCGGAGTCCAAAGACGACACTGGCCCTCCGGTCCGCTCCAGGTCAGAGAAGGATTCGTGGCGGCGCTCCAACCTCAAAGATGGCTTCCGAAAGGCGACCTCGGCCCCGTCCCTCCACAGCAGCCCCAGGTGAGTCAGAGCTAGTGTCGATCCCACCAGGAGGGGCCTCGGGGGCCTCGGGTCATCTGTGTAGTGATGGTGTGGTTCAATGCACATAAAAAAGGGTAAACACCCTAAGGCTGCAGGTCAATTAATTATTATCATTTTGTACTAAAAACAACAATGACTAAAAATGTTAAAGCCACAGAAAAACCTATACATTTTAATCTGTTTAGGTATTTTCAGCTTTTTTAAATGAATCTCAAACCTCTAATTCTGCATCATGTTCTGTATAAAGTTTACAGATATGGATGTATCTGTGATTGGATGATATCAGCTAAAAAACTCAGGCTTTGATTCAAAGGAGAAAGATCCACATGACTCCAGTGGAATTGTGACAATCGGAGATTATTTCTCTTTTTCTTAATTCAAAACACATTTTACTGAGTGAATCCTGCTGCAGTAACATGGTTAGGCCACATGATGGAGACAGAGACGCAGGTGGTTACAGTTAAGTGTGTGTGTGTGTGTGTGTGTGTGTGTGTGTGTACGTGTGTGTATGTGTGTGTACGTGTGTGTATGTGTGTGTACGTGTGTGTATGTGTGTGTACGTGTGTGTATGTGTGTGTACGTATGCCCATTCTGTGAGACTACACATGAGTTTAATTATAGTGTCGCTGAGCTGAACACACACAGCGTCCAGTGTAGGTGGAAAAGAGGGACCGTGTAGATTTCTGCTGCAGAGTTGTTCTCCTTTCTGATGTTTGTGAAACTCCTCCTTTATTTAATAAATCCATTCAGATGTTTTTTATTGATCAGCAGCTGCAGGTCTTTGGCACTAGTTTATTGATTGTTTGTCTTTGTCGATCAGTTTTTACTCTTGGAAGCAAATCGTCGCTGCTGTTAAAGATAAAGAGAAGGTTTGGTTTCTGAGTCTCAGGCTCTGGACGACGTCTGACCTGGATGTTCTCCGTCCTATTTGATGATTCGTTTGGTTCCACATCCTCTTTACGTCCAGATCTGCACCTTCACGGTTACTTCAACCAAATCCCTGTGGTCACATGTCGTGAGTTGCAGTCAGCTGATTGTTCAGGTCAGACGCTGTAAGGTTTCAGAAATCTGAAGAAACCTAAACTTACCTAAATAATCAATCAGAGTAGTTGATCGATTTTTTTTTTTATTCACAGAGGTTTTCATGATGCCTCATGAAAGAACATCATCTAAATAATGTGTCTCAGTTGTTGTTCTTTACCTCAGATGAGATTATTGGAATTGTCTGTTCCTCTCTGTGTGAACTGTAGAGAATCAGAGGTTTGGAATCTGACGACTGGACGTGGTTGTGGTTGATGTTACAAAGGTTTCGTCTCTGATTCGTGTTCATTGACTCACGACTGAGAATCTCCTCAGACCTCCACACTTGTGTGTTGGTAAAAGTCAAACAGCTGAAACTGCAGCTGGAGGTTTGTGTCTCAGTCGGAGGCGTCTGGACTCTGTCCACTGGGTGTGGACGCAGAATTCAGATTCAAACACAAACTTTATTGTTTCCAGTAGAAAACAAATTAAACTTGTGAAAAACAGGATCACACCCAAACTGCTGCTGCACACACACACACACACACACACACACACACACACACACACACACACACACAGTTTTATCAGCCTATAGAGGGAAATTCCAGATGGATCAGTCGAGTATTTGAAAAAGAAAGAGAGAGAGAGAGAGAGAGAGAGAGACCTCTCACTCCTGTCAGAAAAACAGAGCCAGTCCCTGAACACCATCTTCCTCCTCCTCCTCCTCCTCCTCCTTATTCACGTTGATCTTTTCCATCTGTTGTCTAGCTGTCGTGACCTCTGCCCTTTGACCTGCTTTCACTGGGTTTACTCAGTGTGTAGTTTATTGTGTTCAGCTCATATGTGAGAAACCAGCCACAGACAACTGAACCTTTTACTCTGGGAACAGAGAACTGTGTCTTTAGTTTATAACTATATATTAGTATTTATTATAAAGGTTTAATGTTGAGATTTTTTGGTTAGAGTTAAAACTGTTTTAAATCATTTTAGTTTAGGTTCAGTGTTGCTAAAAGAAAAACGATAAGTCCGTTTAAAAATCCATATAGTTTTTAGATTTTTATAAAAAATAATCACATAACTGTTATTCTGAAGCTGATAAACTTTTTCATAAGAAATCAAATGTTTTTTCACAAAGTGAAATAAGGTGTAGATCATAGTTTGTTTGTGAGGAAAAGAAAAAAATACAAACTTCTTCCAGGGTTAGGGTTTGGAGTGAGAGGAAGGTAAGAGGAGACAAAGAGAGGAAGAGGGGAAGGAGAGGACGGAGGGAGGAGGAGGAGCGTCCCCGGTCGAACGGGGGAGGAAACACAAACCTCCATCCCCTCAGTGAAGGAAAATAACTGATGCACGGGAGGGGCGGGACAAGAAGATCCGGCTGAGAGGAGGAGAGGAAGTTGTGTGGAGAAGTTGTTGGGAGAGAATGAAGACAGCAGAAAGTTTTTAAAGAGAGAAAGAAGAGAAGGAGGAGGAAGGAGCTAACAGAGGTGAAGACGAAAAGTCAGACGAAGGAGGACGACTGAAAACCGACGAATCAGAGGAGGAGACACTTCTGCTGTCGGATGAAACAAACAATGACGTTATCATGACGTCAGCAGATCTATGACATCACTCCGTTCCCCTCGGTAACGCCTCCTCAGATCAGAGCTATCAATGTGGATGTTGTTTGATTGGCGGCTACTGTCGGATACTGACATCATAGACTGGGTGTGAAAGTGTGCTGGCCCCGCCCACTCCTCATAGCCATGGCGAGCTACCTGCTGTGCTTGGGGGGCGGGGCTCTGGATGACAGGTACATGTACGCCCCGCCCTACCCAGCTGTTTACAGGTGAGTCAGCTCCTGAGGATCATCGAGGTCTTAAAAAGTCTTAAAAAGCTTTAAATTCAGTTTCTTTTAAGTCTTGAATTTTGTTGACAAAGGTCTTTAATGTTCTGCTGTGACGTGTCCATGTTCGCTTTCTGTTTAGCGTCTTGTTAGTATTAATTAATTAAACTGAAATTGATCAAAAGGTCGATGTTGTTCCAGACGCTCAGAAATGTGGAACTAAAAGAAAACGTGGAAGTTATTCTCTGTTTCATTTAACCCTTTGCAAATAGAATAGTTACAGGTAAATTGTGAAATGTTATATTATATTATACATCTGTCAGGACCAGGTTGTAACTGAAGTTCTGCATCAGGAAACTGAACCTTCACCGTTGCACTGTGTTCTGTCAGCGGAATCGTTCACATTCTACTTCACAACGTTCCCATTTCAATCCCAGTCGAGGATCTTTATTTCCTGTGTGATACTGCCGTCCCACAGTCAGTGAGCAGATGCTCATGTTTAAGTTATGTTTAATGTAGTTTATATGTCTTGTTGATATCAAAAACATGTTGTGCACATGATCAGGAAGTATCGTGTTTTAATTATGTTTCCTACAGTGATGGTGGAGTGAAGCCGAGGTATAGAGGTGGATTTTGGAGCGGATCTGGGTATAGCAGAGAATCCAGGATTACATTTTTCACTTTCTTTAACCTGGTGAGATAATCAGTTCGTCTTGGCAGAGGTATGTGCTCTGAGCATCCTTCTAGTCCATTATGGATTATTGTTTCCATGGTTTACAGTGATTTTTAGAAGAGTTGTACATGCTGGACACGACAGCAAAATATCTCAAACTAACAGCAGGAGCCTGAGAATAGAGCAACATTTCATATATTAACAGATGTTTAATTAAAATCCACATGAAGTGACCGTCGTCCTTCAGGTGGGACACAAACCCGAGGAGATTTAAAGAGGAAAACAAAGCTGTGACATGTCAATGTGGATGATAAACAACCTGCTGAGCCTCAGGTTGACGTGTGATGAAGAGGACCTGTTGTTTTTCTGGGTTTGGTTCAGTTTCAGTGTTAAAACTCAACAGTAACTGGCTCCGAGGCTTCGCTCTGCATCACTTCAAACAGAATCATTAATCAACCTTCCTGTGTTTTTTAGTTTCTGCTGAATTAACGTCCCTGCAGGCCGAGGATCTCCTCCGGAGTTCGGAGGTAGTTTTCTGTTTTAACTTTCCGACTGGGCATCCATTATAGATCAAGCACTTGTTTCACAGTGAGGCGTGTGTTGTTTTGGTGTCAGTCTGGATGAACGACAGCTGACTGACACACCCTGGATAATAACAGTCTCTCACTCTTTCCTTCTCTCTTTCTCTATATTTGTTCCTCTTTTCTTCTCTTTCATTTTCTCCCTCTGTCTTTTGATCTCAGACTCGTTTTCCTCTCGTCGTCTTTTCTAGGACTTTCTGGTCAGTGACTCCTTAATTTAAGTTTTTCTGTGTCTGTTGGACTGAATCCGTCTCAGCTCAGAGTCCAGTCTAAGTCCACATCGTTTTTCTCTGCTTTGGTTAAAAGTAATAAGATATTTGAAGTTTAGAGAACATCTTGTTGTAGATGTATTTTTTCCTTCTGGTTTTAACATGTGATCTGTCTCTGTGTTTCTAATCTAAATGGCTTCAGCTTGCTGTTCCACTCCAGTCCACCAGGTTGCGGTAATGCAGAAGAACCAGGAAGAGGCTATATTAACTGAGCTTTTGTAAATTAGATTGTTGAGTTGATGCTTGAAAAGAGATGAGTGCTCGAAACTCAACTGAAGTATCTAGAGATCGATTCTTCAGACGTAATAAAACAACAGAAAAAACCTAAACTTGCCTTCATCCTGCTCCTGTGATGTCATCAAGTGTACAATGTTGAGAATATCCAGCTTTATATTACAGTTTCTGTCGGATCAAATGTTAGGTATCATCAGTGTGTTTAACCTCTGCCCTTAGACACACTCTGACCTTCAGTGACCTCTGTCCAGTGCTGGGTCCTTTGATCGTATGGTTTTGTTGTTTTGATGAGTTGCTCACTGATCACTGTTGAGCAGTGGGTTTTTCCTTCGGTAGATTTGTCGTCTGACACAGGACTGACGTCCAGTCCAGCTCTGCTGACGGGTGCTGCTGGTGTTAGTTAAAAGCTCACCACAGCTTATAAAGTTAAATACAGTAATTCTTATTTTTTTACTAACTTGTGTTTGTGGTAGAAGCTCTGAGGCTCTATATTTGTTAGACTTTGGTGGAAGTATCTTGTTCCAGTGTGTGAATGCACAAACATCCGAGCATCATCTGATCTGTGTGTTGACTCAGTGCCGCTGCAGTCGGAGGACGACCGGCCTCAGTGGCTGATGCATAAAAAAGACAAGAAAAACAAGAATTTCCTGGCGTCCTGTCGAGTGAAGTTCACTGACTGCTGCTGCTGGTTATTTCTGTCCTGGATGAATGGGTTGTGTTGGCGGAGGAAGGAGTCGTCGACAGAAACATCCGCACTCACACTCTGTTCTGTCTCGTCCACACACACACACACACACACACACACACACACACACACACACACACACACACACACACACACACACACACACACTAACCTTAACCACCACAACTAAATGCCTAACTCTAACCTAAACTTTACTTTAAACCAAGTCACCAAGTCCCTCAAAAAGTCCTTTGAATTTGAGAGGACCAGACAAAATGTCCTCACAATGATGGTATTGAACCAAGATTGGTCCTGATAACTAGAGAACGTGTGTATCTGTGGTGTTAAGTTCAGTTTCATTCACTTTCCTTTACCCAATACAGAAAAGTAAAGCAGAAAAATCTCAGGTGTGTTGGACAGTCAGTCACATGCTGCAGCGCCCCCTGCAGGGCAACAGGATTTGTTGCATCATCCACCTTTATTTACAATCTATGGTCTAAGCAAAAATAATGTTAGCCTTAATATGCGTATTCCGTTGATCTTGAACACGATAATGTTGTCCTAAAGTAGACAAAGTGAATCCTTATATATTTTATATTAACATATGAAAACATTTTCCTCAGGAGTTTATGTCTCAGTTTCAAGTCTTCTTCAAACAGCTGATGTTCATTTCGTGAATTATGATCATTTAGAGTCAAACAGACCATAAAGCACCGGGTGTGTTGGGGGGGATACCACAGTGTGATTGACAGCTTGGACCGTCCAATAGGTGTGCAGGGTCCTCAAGCTCTGAGTCAGGTTCCCACCCCCTCTCCTCCAAAAATGGTTACTTCTGGTCTCAAAAACCAAGATGGCGCTGAACAAAATGTCAAGCCCAGGCTAACTAACCAATGGGGGACATCACGGTGGTTTGATACCTGTTCCCATCACATCGTCACTGATTCAGTGGAGAGAAGCTCCATGAAGGGAAGTAGATGCAGTTCGACCACTTCCCACTTTCTGACTCTCGTTCACAACTCTGACTTCACTTCCTGTTCGAGGTCCAGTTTCTGTTTAAAAGTCTGAGGATGAAGGACGGCTGATGGAGAACGGACATGTCTCAGCAGCACCAGCGGCTGATAGGTTAGTTAAATTCAAAATAATTCTGCTTGGCTCGGGTGGAGTGAGAGTAAATGAAAGAGTATTGATCCCTGAGGAGACGCCGGTCGATAACACTGGTTATAAATAGACTCAGATATGTGAGGCTGTTGAAGGGAATATAACACATCTACTGCTGCAACATGTTTACTGACCAACAGAGAAATGAGATGTCTTCAGATGATGATGAAGCAGAAGCTGAGCGGCTGTTTGACGTGTTGAATCGTGCGGAATTTGGGTGTTTGTGTGGAAACTGTCAAAATAAGAGTCTTTTATCTTTCAGTCTAAGACCTATACTGCAGGAACAGAACAGGAACAAGACTCGGGAACGAGAGCAGAAACAGGAAGTGAGAGTCATGAGATAATGTCCCGTGTGTGTGTTTGTTTGTGTGTTGTCAGGGAGCGTCCGGTGGACCGCCCCCCCGAGCTGCTGTACCCACAGGCCGACGTAGCCGAGCGCCTGGCACTCGGCGGCAGCGACGACGAGCTGGCCAACGGCACGAAGGCCGACCTGCAGGCCGCCAAACGCCTCGCTAAACGCCTCTACCACCTGGACGGCTTCAGGAAGTCAGACGTCGCCCGACACCTGAGCAAAAAGTCAGTGTCCGTCTGTGTCCTCATGTTTGTCATGTGTCAGTTGTTCTTCTTAACGCCGTTCTTCTGTTTGTGTGTCTGCAGTAATGAGTTCAACCAGAAGGTGGCAGAAGAATATCTCAGTAATTTTAACTTCACCGGTCTGAACATCGACCAGGCGCTCAGGTCAGTCCTCCTCCCCTTGTCTTCTCCAAAGTTACAATTATTCAGTCTTCTTCTCAGCTGAAGCTGTTGATGTTTTCATTTGAAGGATTTTAACAAAAGAGATTTTTTAAATATAAAGTTTACATCAATGAAAGTTTCTGATGCAGATGTTTCACATTAAAAGTCAGAAAAGTGACAGAAAACATCATCAGAGAGAGAGAGAGAGAGAGAGAGAGAGAGAGAGAGAGAGAGAGAGAGAGAGAGAGAGAGAGAGAGAGAGAGAGAGAGAGAGAGAGAGAGAGAGAGAGAGAGAGAGAGAGAGAGAGAGAGAGAGAGAGAGTGAGTGATTGATTGATGATCCTGTGTTTTCAGGTCGTTCCTGAGACAGTTTGCTCTGATGGGAGAAACTCAGGAGAGAGAGAGAGTCCTCGCTCACTTCTCTAGAAGATTCAGACAATGTAACCCAGAGAGTCTGACCACTGAAGGTACCTGTCTGTCTCACCTGTCTGTCTCACCTGTCCGTCTCACCTGTCTGTCTGCTCACCTGTCTGTCTCTGTCTCACCTGTCTGTCTGCTCACCTGTCTGTCTCTCACCTGTCTGTCTGTCTCACTTGTCTGTCTCTCATCTGTCTGTCTGTCTGCTCTCCTGTCTGTCTCTCACCTGTCTGTCTCTCACCTCTCTATGTCAGACAGCGTCCACACTCTGACCTGTGCCGTGATGCTGCTGAACTCTGACCTTCATGGAAACGTGAGTTTGATTTTTATCTTTAATCAAAGATCAAAAAATAATGTTATAGATTAATCTGTTTACTGTGTGTGTGTGTGTGTGTGCGTGTGTGTGTGTAGAACGTGGGGAAGCGGATGTCCTGCAGTCAGTTCATCTCCAACCTAGAAGGTCTCAACAATGGAAGAGACTTCCCCAAAGACCTGCTGAAGGTACACGTGTGTGTGTGTGTGTGTGTGTGTGTGTGTGTGTGTGTGTGTGTGTGTGTGTGTGTGTGTGTGTGTGTGTGTGTGTGTGTGTGTGTGCAGCAGCTCTGACAGTAAAACACTGATTATGTTTACAGTGTTTTTCAAAACCAAATATTCATCTTCTCCTTCACTTGATTCATTTAAAATCAAATATATTTTTATCAAATTGATAAAAGATCAAATAAATGATTATTTATTATTATTTGTATTTTTATTCAGGTTAAATCCTCGTCATGTTTTCAGATGATTGTCACAGATTTACATTCAGCTCTGTGAAGCCTCAGATGATTGACAGCTCCGAGGAGAGCAGGGGGCGGGCTGAAGCTCCCATCATCGTGCTCTGATTGGCTGCTGCAGCTGAGAGAAAATGCGCATAGAGAGAGAGAGAGAGGGGAGAGCGAGCAACAGTCCAACTGTTCAGAGTCTCAGAGGAGAGAAGAGGAATAAAAAAAGAGTGGAACAGAGGAAGAATAAAAGAAGAGAGGAGCAGAGGTTGGAATAAAAGAAGAGTAGAGCAATAAGAGAAGAACAAGAGAAGAAGAGAGGAGCAGACGAGGAGGAGTGAGCTCACCTGACAGAGGGATTTTCCTGCAGGAGGTAGACAATAACAAGCAAAGGAGGAGGAGAAGAAGAGAGGGAGTGAAGTCGGAGTAAGAGGAAGGAGGGATTCTCTCTCTCTTTCTCTCTTTCTGTCGCAAGCAACAGGAGAAACTCTCCTCTCCTTCACATCACTTCATCCCTCCCTCGGTCGTCAGGGCTGGAGGAGGCTGACGTCAGTCTCGGGTGCTCTCTCTCTCTCAGTCTGCGTGTGTGGGTGTGCTCGCTCGCCCCTGTCTCCCTGTTTTCTGTGTTTTGGATGTGCGAGCTGCTGCTGATACGTTTCCTCCGTCACGCAGATTTATTTGCAGTCCAGGGATTCTCCTCCATCACCTTCTTTCCCTCCTCTTCCTCTTCCTCTGCTGCACCAGGACATTCATCAGAAGAAGATCAAATTTTCTTTCTTTTTTTTGAGTGAATGTTTGTGTGGTTTTCTGATGATCTGATGAATTTCACATCACTGCCTCTGAACTGTTGATGGATTAGACTCTAACACACACATACAGTGTGTGTGTGTGTGTGTGTGTGTGTGTGTGTGTGTGTGTGTGTGTGTGTGTGTGTGCGCGTGAATGCTCTGACCTGTTTTATGAGACGTGAACAGGAAACGGACCGAACCGACGGTTGGGTCCTGATTTGCTTGAACTTAACTTCTGATTAATTATCTCATCATCAGATTTTTGAAGTTTGATTTATTTAGAGACATTAATCAATAATACACTTTTTTGGTAATTGGTGGAAGAAAATATAGATTTTTCTTTAAAAAAATGTATATATTTTATTGGAATTTTAAATCAAAATAGATTGTAAAGACAGTCAATGTAAATCATTGACTGTTGAAATTATTTAAGTATTAATATATATATATATATATATATATATATATATATAAATATCTGTGTGTTAACTGTTTGTCAAAGATATTGATCAGTAACTGATTTTATTGAACAGTAAACACTAATTCCTGACAAAAAAGTAATTTCAGCATTTTTCCGTTTGTCGTAATTCTTATAAAACATTTTTTTACTTTGAAATTTAAAATATTTTACTCTTGTTTGTGTGTCGTGAACACAACCTGTTGTTTAAACGACAAAGATGTTGAATCTTCAGTCTGGTGTCGACATCGTGTCCATCAGCTCTGATTTCTGTTTGTCGCAGACATGTTTTAGTTTTTGAGGCTGATGAAGCCCCCGACCGACAGGCAGCAGGATTATGACGAACGCTGCTGTGTTTTTATGCATAATGAATAAAGCTGGATCCATAATGCAGCAGGCTGAGCTCTGAGGACACGGTCAATCCAGACTCACAACCAACCGTCATCACAGCCTCCTCGTATCTAGAATCTAAACTCTGTGTTTTCACTGAAACCAGATCAGAAGTTGAAGAAACTCTGGACTAAATTGTTTCGAGGTCGTCTAAAGGTTGAGTTGAGGAGGAGTTTGGGAAGTTGGTGGACGAGGGTTTTGGACACCACTCTGACTGTTGGTCGCTCTTCTTCCCTGTAAAGACTCAAACGTTCAGTCAGACTTTTATAAACTTAAATCTCCACCATGATCGGTGTCAACAGCATCCACTCCTCTGGCCGCATGCGGTCTCGGTCACTCTGCTCGGTCCGGAGCGGGCGTGACTCAAGGGACACGGACCCGTTCAGGTATCCCAGAACCCCCCGCTCCCGCTCCCTCAAACCGCTGGCGTTCCCCGACCTGCTGGGAAAAACCCAGGACGGACAGCAGCACCTGCAGAGCCGTAAGAAGAAGGTAGAAGCGTGAGAACTCGGAAACACAGATTTAAATTAATCGTTTTTATTAACGTGTTATTGATGGGCCATGAGCGGCCGCTACAACACCTCAGAACTGATATGATATAAAAGCGCAGTGAGCTCAGAAAATCTCAACGTCCTCGTAACTAGATCTAAAAAGAAAATGAGTTTCTTTCATCTTGAGTGGAGAACAAACAGTTTGCACGTCACGGTCTTCATCGTGAAGATTCTTTAGTTGTAGTCGCCATAGTGACACTCTGAGTCGGACTGAAACCAGTGTCTGTTTTAAATCATATTTAATAACAATTATTAATTATGTTTCACTCAGTTCAACAGTGTGAAAGAAAAATATCACACACACACACACACACACACACACAGTACATGTGACTCTGTGTTGTGTCTCCTCAGACTCTCTACAGCTCCATCAAGAACGAGAAGCTGCAGTGGACCATGTAAGTTTCATCACAGTGCAAACATCTGGTTGTGTGTGTGTGTGTGTGTGTGTGTGTGTGTGTGTGTGTGTGTGTGTCTGTCTGTCTGTCTGTCTGTCTGTCTGTCTGTCTGTCTGTCTGTCTGTGTGTCTGTGTGTCCCTGCTGCTGCCCGACTCCCTTAGTCAAGCCTCTGTTGCCATGGTAACCGTTCCCTGCTTCTTTCCTCTTTGTAATTACAGGTCAGCATCCCAACGCCCATGCTTGACTGTCGACACACGTCTTGTTAGCATTTAGCATCTGTCCTCCTCGTGTTCCGCCTCTTCTCTGTTGAAATGAAAATCAAAAGGAAATGAGACGTTGAGATGACGACGTCCCGACACTTTAATTTCATATTTAATTTGTTATATATCACGATTGTGAGATGAAATCTGGTGAAATGTTAAGATTATTCCTGCAGCTGATTAATTTCTGATCCCTTTGTCTCAGAAGGACCAAAGTGACGTCTAAAGTTACCATGTTTAAATCTGGCAGTACTGCCTCTGGTGGTCAAAATGAGAGTTACAATATCAAAGATGTTTTCACATGATTTTTGTTAAAAAGAGAAACTGAATTTGTCACGTTTAGCTTCAGAGGATTTTTCTTTAGATCAGAAACAATGAGGAGATGTTTGTGGGGAGGAAGTGATGACTTAATGAGGTCACTGAACCTGACAATCCTCTGTTTTTTCTTCTCTGCTGAAGTGATGAAGAGGAGCTGAGGAAGTCGATGTCGGAGTTGGCTGACGTCCGAACAGACTCCGCCTCCCACACCATGAAGCGACTGGGTAGTGGAGGAAACCCGCTGCTGGGCGTTGCCCAGCAGGTGGACGGCGAGCTCTACAAGAGCGGCTTCCTGGTTCGCAAAGTCCACGCCGACCCTGACGGAAAGAGAAGTACGTCACTTCTTCTTCTTGACTTACTACAAAATTAACAGTTGTTAAATTGTAATCATTTATTTTTTTCCCTTGTCACAATGTGTTACGTTTACTCACGACGCATTATATCCCATGATGCCTTGTTTCCTCCAGCGGCGCGGGGTAAGAGAGGCTGGAAGTCTTTCTACGTCTTGCTGAAGGGTCTTGTGCTCTACCTGCAGAAGGTAAACACATGAACTACATTACCCAGCAGCCCCTGTGTCTCACACACCACGCCTATTTTTAGACAAGTGTCCCAGATCCAACTGATTTCAGGTCAGAGACAGAACTGATCTGTTTTACTATTTTAAACGCTTTTATTTTGAAATATCTGGCACCATTTCATTATAGGGTCTTTTATTTTGTGATGTCATCTATTAATCTCGACCAATCAGAGACAGGCTTGGGGCGGCTTTTATCCCACATCGATCTAACGTGATAAATTTGTTTATTTTCATAATGTAAAAACGTTCATCTTCAGTCACTTAAGATAAAAACAGTGTTTTCAGTTTTTCTAAATATGTTTAAAATAAGTGAAAAGAAAACGAAACATTTTCTCATCACAAAACATCATTGCTCCAATAATCAGCCGACAAACAAACACTGGGAATCAAGTCCGTCAGTCTGTGATGTCACTGCCTCACCTGCACGCTGTTCTGTGGTTGGCCAACAGGACGAGTACCGTGCGGAGCGGGAGTTGACCGAGGAGGACGTGAAGAACGCTGTGTCCATCCATCACTCTCTCGCCATGAGGGCAGCCGACTACAGCAAGAGGCCCAACGTGTTCTACCTGAGGACGGCGGACTGGAGGGTGTTCCTGTTCCAGGCTCCGTAAGAACACACACACACACACACACACACACACACACACACACACACCTCCGCTCACACACACAACGTTTACTTATTATTTATTTGCTTATTTATTGTTAGGTTTTTATTTTCCAATACAAAAATAAAATAAACATTCTCATCACTGAACAAAAAGCAACGTGCTGCTCACACCTGAGTCAGGTGATGTGACCTCCAGCTCTGAGTTCAGCTGTGAAACATCAAGGACTTACATTACATGTTTCATTGAGCTGACGCTTTTATCCAAAGCAACTCACAATAAGTGCATCAACCATGAGGAACAAACCCAGAACAACAAGAATCGAGACAGTACAATTTCTTCAAAAAAGCAAAACTACAAAGTTCTATAAGTAAGAGCCATTTAAGTGCTACTAGATTGTTAGTTTAAAATGTTATTCAAGGTGTAGTCAGAAGAGGAGTGTTTTTAGTTTGCGGGTAGCAGGTAGACCTGCCAGGAGGGAGTTACAATAGTCTAGGTGTGAGATGACCAGGGCCTGGACCAGAACCTGGACCAGAACCTGTGACGCCCTCTGAGTGAGAAGGGGGCGTGTCCTCCTGATGTTGTACAGCATGACTCTACAGGAACATGTTGTTGCAGTAATGTTGGCAGTGTGGGAGAGTTGGCTGTCGAGTGTCGCACCCAGGTTCCTAGCAGTCTGGGGGGGGGGCTAACACAGAGTTGTCAAAGTTAATAGTCAGGTCGTGGGTGGGAGAGTCTTTCCCTGGAAGGAAAAGTAGTTCAGTCTTGTCAAGGTTGATTTTCAGGTGATGTGCAGACATCCACTGAGAGATGTCGGTCAGACAGAGATTCCTGCTGCTACCTGTGTTTCAGATTTGGGAAAAGAGAGGATTAGTTGGGTGTCATCAGCGTAGCTACAGATTCGTCTGACGTCCACACGACTCCACACAAACGTTGCTGGTCCCGTTTTAGTTTGAAAACTCTGGAGCTGAGTTTTATTCTGGACAAACAGAATCTGAGATGTTTGGAAACCTCTTACTGATTGGTTCTTTTTGTCACTATGTAGTCTACTCTGATTCGTCAGGCTGCTGTCACATGACCTGCTGTCACATGACCTCCTTCATGAAGAGAACGACCAGCCGCAGCTACCAGAGTAGAAACAACATGGAGAATCAATTACAAGTGTTTCTGACCCTCTTTGTTAACAGCTGATGTTCAGTTAAAGTCTGTATTTTACTGTGATGCAGCTGTTTACAAGTGGAGGAGACCAGATGTTATTACAGCTGTTTACACTGACACCTGCACTTGGCATGCACGTGTCAGTGCTGTGACGACGTCTGAATCCAACTGCTTTGTTTTTTCTGCAGAAACGCAGAACAGATGCAGTCATGGATAACGCGCATCAACGTGGTGGCAGCCATGTTCTCAGCTCCACCCTTCCCGGCGGCAATCGGCTCTCAAAAGAGATTCAGTCGCCCTCTGCTGCCGGGATCCAACACCAAACTATCCCAGGTACAGATGACAGAGAGTCGCTGGGGATTGTGGGTAAACTCCATATGTGGAAGCAGCACAAATCCCCGAATCCTTTGCTTTGTCTCGACAGGAAGAGCAGGTTAAGTCTCACGAGAACCGCTTCAGGGGTGTTTCGTCCGAGCTGGCAGACCTGACGACCTCCATGCCGAATCGAAAGGTCAAAGGTCGTGAGCTGGAGGAACAGAAACTCCGACAGGATTACTTGGAGTTTGAGGTGATATTCATGCAGGGTCATTTCCTGTTTGGCATTTTTCAGAGTAAAACGTCCCGAGGTTTGGGAAAGATGAAGTTTAAATACAAGTGATGACACAGTATGACGCCAGCTGCGACATTTTCTCCTGATTTTAATTTGCTGAGTGAACGTTTGTATTTTATATCTAATGTTCATGTATGTGCATGTTTGTCTGCTCGTCTTCATCACAACAGATTCAGTTTGTTTGGTGTCCAACTCAGTGTCGGGAACATGTTGATCACTTAAAGCAACATGATGCCGTTTATTAGTGCGTTAGTTACAGAGCTGATGTTATTCATTATTATCTTATCACTGTGTCATAATGTAGATGAAACGTGAACTGAATTCAAACTGTTGATGATGCTTCACATTGCTAGGCTAGCTGTTTGCTTTAAATTCCAGTCTTAATGCTAAGCTAACAGCGTCTGGCTGTAGTTTCTTATTAGTCTGAACATGTGACCCTCAATGATGTCATACTCTCAAAGCCCAAACGAGTGACATCACTGATGGGGACATTGTTAACATCTCCGTCTCTGTCCTCTACAGAAAACTCGTTACGGTACGTACGCCATGTTGCTCAGAGCCAAGCTGGCGAGCGGAGACGAGGACCTGACGGCCTTCGAGTCTCGGCTGTTTGACGACGGAGGCCTGCAGAGGACACACTCCAGTCCCTCGCTGCCTCAGGACGCCGCCAACAAGGAGAAAATCCGAGGAACCAAGACGTCAAAGAGCTTAAAGGTCACGTCGTCATCGTCAACCACCAGGGAGGGAAGCAAGAAGAAGAACGGGAGCAACCAGCAAGCTGAGCTGCAGAAACAGTGCAGCAACCAGGAGGAGGCGCCGTAAGACGGCAAGAGTCTGGATGATAGTGAAGCTGGAGATGGACACAAAGCATCATGGGTAGCAGGCTGACATCCTCCTTTAAACCTTTTCTATTAAACCTCAGTCAGATTGTGATTGGCTGAGCTAAGGCCGTTGGAGGTCATCGGGGGAAGAGACACTCGTCACAGAAGAAGAAACATCAGAGACGCAGCTGATGTTTGAAACTTGAAGACACCATTTCTGCACAGAACCGCTGCTGAGTTTCAAAATAAAGGCTTTATTTCCTGTTCAAGCTTTCATTTCAGGGACTTTGTGGAAGTGATGCAGATTAAGCTTAAACATCAGAGACTATTGAGTTTGACTCCAGGACCCTCCAGAGCCCTGAAGGACCCCACAGGTACCTCCTGGACCCTCCGATCCCTAAAGGACTCCACAGGTACCTCCTGGAATCTCCGATCCCTAAAGGACTCCACAGGTACCTTCTGGACCCTCCAGAGCCCTGAAGGACCCCACAGGACCCTCCAGAGCCCTGAAGGATGCCACAGGTACCTCCTGGACCCTCCAAGCCCTAAAGGACCTTACAGGACCCCCCAGGACCATCCAGAGCTCTAAAATACCTTACAGGACCCTCTAGGACTCTCCAGAGCCCTAAAGGACCCTCCAGAACCCTAAAGGGCCCTATAGGACCCTCTAGAGCACTAAAGGACCTCATCGAACCCTCCAGGACCCTACAGAGCCCTAAAGGACCCCACAGGATCCTCCAGGACCCTACAGAGCCCTAAAGGACCCTACAGGACTCTGCAGGACTCTCTTCGGTCATAAAGGACCCTTCTGGATCCTACAGGATCAGGTGTAGTCGGTACTTTTTGTTTCAGAGCGACAAACACTGACCTCATGCATCGCCATCAATCTGTTTCTCCTAGCAACCGACAGGGAGGCAGGTTGCCTTGCCGACCACACATGACAGACAGAGTGTGGGAGTGTTGCTGCGACGACCAAGCAAAGGGGGGAGGTTGAGAAGGAGGGGGGTGAGATTCCAGAGTGTGTGTGTGTGTGTGTGTGTGTGTGTGTGTGTGTGTGTGTGTGTGTGTGTGTGTGTGTGTGTGTGTGTGTGTGTGTGTGTGTGTGTGTGTGTGTGTGTGTGTGTGTGTGTGTGTGAGTGAACATGAGGTACGGAGGCTGATCAGTGTCACTGCAGTTTGTTGTTTTTTTTCTCAACTTCTGCTAGAAGCTAAGAAACGGTACGGAGGATCGTTAGTGACCAAACACTGATAATTCTGGAAAAGAGGAAATGAAACATAAAAGAAATTGAATTAAACCTTGATAACAGATAATACAAAATGGTAAAAACTTGTAATGGTCTGTAATTATAATGAAAATGTGACTTTCTTTCGACACCAAATTAAATCAATCAAACTATTCATACTAATAAACTATAATAATAATAAACACTTAATGTAGTTGCTGTACATTCGAAATGAAAAGAGTTTGGTGTTTGCTCAGCTGTTTGGTCTTGAATGAACTTCTGTAGTTTTCTGTCTGATGCTGGAAACTTTGAAATTTTTGAAAGTTTGAATCCGTCCACATCGTCTTCGTCACTGATGAAGAACGTTCATGTGAAATGATGATTGATCGATCAGCTGGAGGAGAAGGTGTGAAGTGTCAGGGATGAATGAGAATTCACCTCTTTGGTTGAGTTGGAGTAAAAACACATCAACATGCAGTTACCTCCTGCTGCCACACGGGATCTGAGTAGTTCTCTGACATTTCTCACCACAAATCCCAGAATCCTGTTCAGCCACGAGCTGAAGGAAAAATAAATAATAACACATTTAGTTTGTACTCGTTGATAACTTTTGAAATAATGATTTATTTTTATTTACTTAATCTGAGAATTAAATAATATATTAAAGTGAAAACAATGAAATCACCACAAATTCAAAAAGAATTGTCATGAACAGAAAAGATGTTTATAAAAACATATCCATCAGTTTCTAAGTTTGTAAGTCCTCCTCCATCTTCTCCACTTCCTCCATCTTCTTCACTTCCTCCTCTTCCTCCTCCATCTTCTTATTCTCCTCCTCTTCCTCCTCCATCTTCTTCCTCTTCTTCACTTCTTCCTCCTCCTCCTCCTCTATCTCATGGAAAGGTTTCATCACAGAAAGTTGAATCTGTCGACGGCGTCGTTCTTTATTTATCATTCTGACTGATCGTCTGTTGTTCGATGCTCTGAACTCTCCTCATGTCACCTGATCACCACGGCCTCTTGTTGTCATGACGATGTAACCTCAGACCATCACCTCCCTCCGTGATTCTGTTTGTTGCTTTGAAATGTGACCTTTGACCCTGTCCGTCCATCTTCTTCGTCTCGTTCACAAACACGGCATGCTGACGGACGCAGGGTGCGGACTCCACCTACTGCTCTGCTGTTTGACCTCTGACCCCCCAGGTCGTATTTACTCAAATATCCAGTAACACTTTTCGCACTGTGCAATGTAACGCAGCGTAGGATGACTTTTTAAGTCGCGACTGCTTTCAGCTCCTCGTCTGCATCCGAACTTTGTAAATACACGTTGACGTTGAGAAGCCATATTGTCGTCGGGCTGACGGCCTCGCTAGCACTCGCTGTGGATTAGAACACTTTGGTTTAGATATTTTAGAGCAAAAGATGTCGACTCGACTGTTTTATTTATTCTTTTCTTCCTCGTTTCTGTGAATTTTTTGGGGGCTTTGCTGCGGCTGAATGTTGCTGCCAGCTCGCCGACCAATAGCTGTACATACTGTCCACTTCCTGTGAGGTTTTGGTCATAGTGAAACTTTGACTCTGTTTACACCTGCTATTAAAATGTGTTTCAGGTAATCAGATTACAATCAGACAGACTGAGTAAACAGGAAGTAGTTGTGTTGTTCTTCAGACGCCTGAGGTCAGCGTGAAGAAGGCAACAGCTTCAACTTCTTCTGTCTTAGTTTGAACCAATCAGAGGAGGATGTGACATCAGCTGACTCAGATCTCCGTGTGGACACATGTTGACTCCAGCTGTGGATCACGTATGTTTTAATTTCAGCTGTAAACTGAGTCACAAACATGTTTGTATCATTCGGAGGTGTAGACACAAAAATAAAGATGAGAGTGAAACTCATTTTGATCGTCAGTGTCTGTTTTTATTCATTTCAAGTTAAAGTTTCCAGGATGTTTAATAAGATGAAAACTCCTGAACGGAAACAGTGGAAACAAACATCTGGATTCTACTGGGGATTCTACACAGATGTTTAGAATATGTACATTATATTATATGTACATTTATACGTTACTACGCTTTAATTAATTTATTCAATTCCCTTTACAAATATGGAAGACAATTTCTGCTGAATTCTAAAATAAATAAAACAGAAAGGTAATGATGAAGAATGACACAATAAGTATTTATTAATCAAAAGAAATGACAAAATAGGTTTATATATATATATATACATAGATTCTTATATTTTTATATAGATTTATGTAATCGCATTATTTCCTACTGTTCCCTGAACGCAGCACAGGTATTTCCCGCGGCCGCGCCCCCTGGTGACGGGCTTTAAATAGACCGGAAGCCGCAGGTGAGAGACAGAGCGAGACAGGTGAGGGCACAGAGAGACAGAGAGACAGAGACAGGTGAGGACAGACAGAGAGAGAGAGAGAGAGAGAGAGAGTGAGGTGAGGTGAGGTGAGGTGAGGTGAGGTGAGAGAGAGACAGGTGAGACAGAGACAGGTGAGGACAGAGCGAGACAGAGACAGAGACAGGTGAGGACAGAGCGAGAGAGGTGAGGTGAGAGAGACAGGTGAGACAGAGACAGGTGAGACAGAGACAGGTGAGGACAGAGCGAGACAGAGACAGAGACAGGTGAGGACAGAGCGAGAGAGGTGAGGTGAGAGAGACAGGTGAGGACAGAGAGACAGAGACAGGTGAGAGGCAGCAGGACACCGGGGACAGACCCCGGCTGGGTACCGACCATGTTCCCGCTGAACACCACGGACTCTGTGACCGAGCTGAGCTTCGAGCGGCGGTTTGACGCCGGAGGATCGATTCTCTGGATGAAGCTCAACTGGTCAGTGACGTCATTCACCTCGAACCCTGACCCCTCCTTCACTGGACTTAGTTTCATTAGGTCATATTTTGTTATTTTATATTAAACATTATGTTTAAAACGAAATCTCTTATCGTAAAACTCAGCTGCGGTGTGAAGTAAATGTGAAGGCGGGTTCGTGTGGTCTGGTTTCGGCATCGATCCGGTGAACGAACCTGCTGTGGTCATGACACAGTTCCACCTGAACCGGTTTGTTCGATACCGAAGCTGAAACCTCAGACCCACACGAAGCAGGAGGGTCCAGAGGATCTGCTTCTATAGAACCACATCACATGTTCGTCATTTAGGAACCATTTGAATTTAAGGTTTAATTTAATGTCTCAAGTTTGAGTGACGTGCTTGAACCAGGTGGATGACGTCACACCTGTCACATTCCAGGTACACAGCTTCAGCCCCGCCCACAACTGATGATGAAACCCAATGAAATTGTTCATTATGTAAAAAAATATTTTTAAACAAATCATTTTATTATATAATGTAATATATATATTATCTATATATATATATATCACAGCTTTGATATACGTGATAACAGCATCATGGTATTACTTATTCTATTAATAAAAATAACTCATTTTATTCATCAACTTTTTAACAAATGAATTCAAGTTAAAATACTAATTAACCAAAACCACTCAGTGTTGTCGTTCGTGCAGAAATAAATTAACAATTTTAGAGGATTTGATTATTTACATTATCATAGGTTCGTTATTGATATTATTATTTAAGGTTTTAAATATCCGTTTTCTTCAGTTTCAGTATTTTATTATCTCTTTGAATTTGTCAATGTTTGTAAAACTAAAGATTGAGTTTGTTAATGAATAAAACAGTTCATAAAAATAATCTTATCCTGGAAATAAATAAATAAAAACAGGTGAGGTAAACAGGTATTTTCAGTTCCTACTCTTGTCAGTTAAGTGTGAGTGTGTTGTCATGACGATGTCTTATGGTACGTTAACTGATCATCTAGTTAATGAAGAGACGTCTTGTTTTTTAAAATCTTTTTCCTGCAGGAACAAATCGTTTGTGTTCTGTGCTCTTTACGCCGCCCTGGTGTTGGCGGGGAAGAACTACATGAGGCCTCGACCCAGACTGAGCCTGCGGCTGCCGCTCGTCCTCTGGTCGCTCAGCCTCGCCCTCTTCAGGTGAGAAGAGACGTGAACACTTTAGTGTGTGAATCATAAACTTCAGCAGTTTGTTCACGATGTTCGTAGACTCCTTGTCCAGAGTGAAGTGAAGCCTGAAACCTGTCTTCTGTGTAGTGACCAGCAGGGGGCGACTCCACTGGTAGTTTCTATAGGATTATGATCATTTAGAGTCAAACAGACCATAAAGCACCGGATATATTGGGGTGGATACCACAGTGTGATTGACAGCTAGTACCGACTAGTGGGTGCAGGTGGCAGGTGTAGGCGGGCGTGTCCTCGAGCTCTTAGTCAGGCTCCACCCCCTGCTCGTCCAAATATGGTTACTTCTGGTTTTAAGAATACCAGTGAGTGTTTAAAAAGGTCCCCTCCGAAAACAACACACATGATCAAACTCATGAGTAAAAGTATTCGGTTACTAAATACCTTCACTCCATTACCTTTACATACCAAACATCTGATCAGCTGATCAGGTCTGACATCATCAGACCAATCAGCTGCTGATCAGCTGTGACGCTGCGTTCGGGTGTCGTTCTTCAGATCGGTAACTCGGAGAATCACAAAAGAAAACTTTTCAGTTAAATCGGTTAAGAAAGTCTCTGATCTGAAAAGATGTTCTCATGTGTTCTGTCTGTGTTCAGCATCATTGGTGCGGTCCGTACCGGTTCCTACATGTTCCACATCCTGAGCAGCAGTGGTTTCAGGAGTTCTGTCTGTGATCAGAGCTTCTACAGTGGACCAGTCAGCAGGTTCTGGGCATACGCCTTCGTCCTCAGCAAAGCTCCGGAGCTCGGTCGGTTCTTCTCCTCGTTCTCATGTTCTCTGTTCGTTACATGATCATTTTTTCTGTTGAACTTTTACTGGGTTTTAAAAATCTCAGAAGTTTCATCTTCACCAGATTAATAAATGCTGATCTATTTATTTGTGTATTCATGTTTGTGTTGCAGGCGACACGGCGTTCATCGTGCTCAGGAAGCAGAAGCTGCTGTTCCTCCACTGGTACCACCACATCACCGTGCTGCTCTACTCCTGGTACTCTTACAAAGACATGGTGGCCGGCGGCGGCTGGTTCATGACCATGAACTATACCGTGCACGCACTCATGTACAGCTACTACGCGGCGCGTGCCGCCGGCCTGCGCGTGCCACGGCCCTTCGCCGTGCTCATCACCAGCACTCAGATGGCTCAGATGGCGATGGGGCTGACGGTGTGCGGGCTGGTGTACGGCTGGATGCAGCAGGGCGACTGCCACTCGCACATCAACAACCTCGTGTGGGCGTCGCTCATGTACCTCAGCTACCTGCTGCTCTTCTCCAACTTCTTCTACCACACCTACCTGCGCCGCCACGCCCCCGCCAAGACCGAGTAGGAGGGGCCAGGAGGACAGGATTCAGTGACGTCAAACGATAATGAGGAAACAGGAGGTCACATGATCATCCAAACAATCACATAAACAGTTTTATTTTGATAAATGAGTCGATGATCAGTTGTTACCAGTTGATCGATCGAGTTTCAAAGACGTATTGATCGTGTTTCACCAACAAAACTATTCATGAGACGAAGGAAGGCATCTGATTGGCTGCTGGATGAGTTCATGACAGTTCCTCTCTGTATTATTGTCATTTATTTATAATGTTTGTTATGTTATTGTGTTACTAATGTAATTATCGGTGTGTGATTGAGTTTCTGTCGGAGTTTGGAAGAAAAACCTTCGGCTCTTCAAAGGAAACGATGACGACAGGATTCTGGATGAAAACATCGGTTTTTGAAGTTTGTGATGAAAACAAATATTAGATTTATTGTTAATAAATAAAGTTTGTAATATTTATGCTTTGTGTAAATTTTTTTTAATACAATAAGTTTCATTGAGTTTAAACAAAACAAACTGTGCGTACACACGTGTGTGTACATTTATATTCAACAGCTGAGTTTGTATAATGTATATAAACATTCAAACAATTGTTTTTAATGTTTTAGTCCAAAGTGAGACCCTCACTTTGTCACCCCCCCCTTTAATGGACTGTGTGTGTGTGTGTGTGTGTGTGTGTGTGTGTGTGTGTGTGTGTGTGTGTGTGTGTGTGTGTGTGTGTGTGTGTGTGTGTGTGTGTGTGTGTGTGTGTGTGTGTGTGTGTGTCTGTCTCAGGGTTGTTGTTGCTTCATCTCCCTCCAGCTCTTCCACAGCAGCAGATCTCGACTCTTCCCCAGAACAACGACACATCGTGGTAACTTCAACCCGTTAAACTGCCCCACGCCATCGTCTCGGCCCATCGCCAGCAACATGGTGACGTTACCTAGCAACCAGAGACGGCATCAGTCAGCCAGCGGCTCCATCAGGTAAGTTAAACAGACAGGTGTGTGTGTACCTGTGTGATAGGACGTCAGCTCCTTCCCCCTCAGACTGTTAACGATGTTGCTAACAGCGACAGCGGCGTGCAGTTGGGCGTGGTACGCCATCTTTGGCTCTTTGACATCAGTGCAGTCGCCCACAGCGTAGACGTTGGTAAAACCCTGAACCTGTAGGTACTGGTTGACCTTCAGAGCGCCGCTGTCGGCCATGCTGGCGGCTGTGAGAGAAAACACACCAGTCTATGCCTGCTGCTGAGTGACCTTTGACCTCAGTCACACTGAGGTCACACTGAGGTCGTGCATTTGCTTACAGAAGCTGGAGTCGTAGGCTGCAGAGTTGACCTTTTGTCCAGTGCAGCAGACGATCAGATCCGTGGACAGAGTCTCTCCTCGCTCCGTTGTCACCTCCATGTTCTTGTTGGTGACGTTGAGCTGCAGCTGTGACAGGTTGTCCACTTTCTCACCTGTAACACACACAGACAGGTGTGTGTGTGTGTGTGTGTGTGTGTGAACAGGAGTGTGTAAAGGTGTGTACAGAACGTACCCAGCAGCAGCTCCACTCCTTTCTGCAGCAGAACTTCTTTGACCTGACGTCGGACGCTGGGCAGCAGCTCCGGGTCGGCCAGCCCGATCCTGGAGTGAATCAGAACCACCTGAGAGACGGGAAGAGGAAGAGGAAGCTATGATGACGAAGAGCACGACAAAATACAAATCGATTCAAAGTGAAAAGACGTAAATTCATCCTGTGACCTTCACAAAAAGTTCATTACCTTCTTCTCTGGATGCTCTGTCTTGATCTCAGCAGCCATCTCCACACCGGTGGACCCCCCCCCCACCACCAACACAGAGTCTGCAGCCTGGACCTACACACACACACACACACACACACACACACACACACACACACACACACACACACACACACACACACACACACACACACACACACACACACACACACACACACACACACACACATTAATGACCTGACGTCTCTTCAGATCCTCAGTGTTCGTCCCGTCACTGAACCTGTTGAGTGAAGTCCTCATAAGCCCGGACGCCGCTTTGATACGACGCCTCCGTGTTAAACTTCCCAGGAAACGGTCCATCGGTGCCGGTGCACAGGATGAGGTGAGAGAACGGGACTTCCTGCACATACAAACAAATAAACGACTGATCATTGAATATATTGACGACATTTGCCCCAAACCGTTTTTCTCTGAGTTTGGCTGTTAGCAGAGGGTGTCTGTTAGCCTAGCTTAGCACAAAGACTGGAAGCAGCTTGAAACTGTTAGAGTAGCGCCCCCAGTCCTCACCCTGCCCCCCCGCAGGACGACCGTCTGTCTGTCGACGTCGACTCGTTCCACTCGACCTTGAACAAAACTGTCTCCGAACGTGTCTGCGAACGGGATGAAGGTTCTCTGAGCGAAGCCTGGAGAGACGACGTGGAGGTTAAAGGTCACACAGGAAACATTCATTTTATTTATTAAAGATGTTGTTTAAAACCTGAATCACAATATGTAACATTAATAAAAATAGATATTTAAATAACGATGAAAACAAAAGTGAATTTACATTTAAAATCTAAACAAATATTTCAAAAGTAAAACCAAATACTCAAAATGTACTTTTTTAAAAGCTGTGAACTACTGAAGAGTTTGAACCACAAACTTTGTAGAAATTATTCATTTAGATAAATCTTCACTCATCAATAAATAAATTCAGATCTGTGAAAATAAAAACATTCAAATGAAAGTGGAAAATATTTTTTTTATAATTCAATATAAAAATTGAAAAATGCTCATATTAGCACTAATCATATAACTAATAGTAAAAACTAGTAGTATTACTTTTACTTTGGGAACATTTTATTATTATATATTATGTGTACAGGTTTATGTAATCCAACACTACTTGTAGTGGTGAAAGTAACTAAGTACACTCATGTAACTAATTACAAATGAGGGTACATGTGACGCTTTGTTATTAACGCGCACGTGGAGCTGATCGATAAGTTGATTGACAGTTCTGACAGATGATCAGCTGATTCGGATTCAGGATCGAACGTGTGGGATCACGTGGCCTCAGATACACTCACCCGCTCCTCGCGCGCTCCTTGTTCACCGCCGCTCGCTTCCGGGTTTGGTGTAAGTGAGGGGAAGAGGGCGGGGCCCTAATGGTGCTGCCTTCAGGTGCTGCAGGAAATATTTTATTAATTTGGAAAAATGTTCAATTCCTGGATAGAAACGTTCAAATATTAAATAATAAAACTGATAAAAATGTGTGAAGATATTTCTGACATCAGATTAAAAAATATATATTTCCACGGAATATAAATTGTGACTAAAATGAACAAGGGAATGACGTGTCGTGACGTCAGTTAGCAGGCGTCTCTGTGTGGCAGCGTCCTCCAGCGGCGAAGCTGCAAACTGCACCGTCACTTTTTATTTTCTGACTCATCAATACCCAGAAGTGACACAGGGACAGCCCGGAAGTTAAAATTGATATCAAAATAAAACTTAATTATTACAATTTATAACTTTAATTAAACAAAATTCTAAACGTAAAGATGTTGTGCTCGTGTCAGTGAAGCATCAGCATCAATATATCACACATGTAATAACAGTGTGTGTGTTTGTGTGTGTTGCTGGTGCAAGTTCAACAATAAAACAGATTTGTCTTTATATGTTATATATTTCATATTTGAATACACACACACACACACACACACACACACACACACACACACACACACACACACACACACAAATAAGTAACTACAAACATAAATCTGTTTATTTTGCACACAAAGAAAAGTTTCTCTGCTTTTACTGTGAAACGTCAGAGCTGAAGTTCCGCCGGTGTGTACCGGTGGTGTGTTTGCTGGTGTCGGTCAGTCGGTGTCTGCTCCGTTAGTTCATGTCGGTGTTTTAACGGAGAAGGTCCGGAGCACGAGAGGAAACATGGAGGAGCCGTGAAGAAGAAGAAACACGTAACTAACGTAACTAAACTAACTAGTGATAGTTACCGGAGAAGTTTTTCTAACGTGTTGTATGTTGAGTTGTATGATGCATGTTGAAAGATGTGTTGTGTTGTTTGTTGTGTTGTATGATGCATGTTGTGTTGTATGTTCGTGTGTCCGCGGAGTCTCGAGTCTTTTGTCCTCCCGGCTTCGTTCCCATGGTGAAGCTTCATCAGCTCGCGAGACTCTCCGGAAAGAGCCGAGAGCTGCTCGGTGTTTCCCGGCAAAAAGTAACGTTACTTTAACGTTACTGTTCAGTAAAGTTACATTAAAGTTACATTAAAGTTTAAATAAAGTTTTAGGAAAGTTACACAACAAATAACTTGTACTTATGATCACAGGTTGACTTCAGGTTCCCAGAGAGAACACGGAGTTAATGTTTGAATGTTTAAAAGTTAAACAGTGTTGATCGGTGGTGAATCAGTTTAATGGGGGGGGGGGGGAATTCTCAGCTTCTGTTTCTGATCCAACGCTTTTATTGTGACACAAAGAACTAATCAACTTTATTATAACAGTCAAAATCACAGATTTATTTTGACAGTCATTAACCACAGGAAGTGGATTTGATGGAAGCTTTTATTTTGCAGGTTCTGATAGATAGATAGTGAATGTGATCTGTAGGATTTGATTGGTCATTTAGTCCATTCACCATTTGTGATTTGTGGTTATTCAATTTCAGAACTCCCATCATTCCTTGCAGTGAGGCAGTAACTAGATTAGACTCAGAGCTGTGGGTCATGTAGAAGTGATGAAGAATTTCATGACTCTGGAGAAACTATGACAGAATGTGAAAAGAAAATAGAAGATGTCCGAGAACAGAACCCTGAGGAACACCTCCAGTGTACAGAGCAGCGTCTCCTCAGTGAAACTCCACTTCACTGCATCCTGTATTTTGCAACTACAGGTGTCGGTGTTGCAGCGTGATGCGTCGGGATGGAGGAGGCGGAGCACAGCCACTACGTCGCTCAACTGAAGGCTGAGTTCGATAGCTGCGACACGACGGCAACCGGCTTCCTGGACCGAGAGGAGCTGACGGCGCTCTGCCAAAAACTGCAGCTGGACACTCACCTGCCGCTGCTGCTCAACACGCTGCTGGGAGAGCGAACCTATGCCAGGGTACGCAAGCATGTGTGTGTGAGTGTTAGTGTTAGTGTTAGTGTGTGTGTGTTTCTGTGTGTGTGTTTCTGTGAGTGTGTTTCTGTGAGTGTGTTTCTGTGAGTGTGACCCCTTTAATGGACTGTTTGGGGATTAAGACTTGGTTTTAGGGTTAGAATCAGGTTCAGGTTAGGCTAAGGGGCAAGGGAATGCTATTGAGTGTCCTCACTAAGATGTGTGTTTGTTTGTGTGTGTGTGTGTGTTTCTGTGTTTGTTTGTGTGTGTGTGTGTTTCTGTGTGTGTGTACTGATCCATATTGAGGTTTCTTGGAAGTTTCTGTTCCTAAAATAATATTATTTATTTATATATATATACACATAATATATTATTAATGAAATCCTCTTTACTCTGTAAGAGTGAAGAGTAGGATCCATATGTTTCTATTTAAAGTAAAGTCATGTCCCTCAGGTGAACTTTGAGGAGTTTAAAGACGGCTTTGTCACCGTCCTGTCTCGTTCTCTGGACTTCTGCACATCTGAGGACGACAGCAGTTACCTGGAGCCAGGTGAGACACGAGGGGGCGGGGGGCTGTCCTGTTTCACTCTGGGAGACTCAGGAATTTATTTTTCTCCTTCAGGGAGAGAAAACATCTGCAGAGACTCAGGCTTCATCCACACGACTACGTTTTCATTTGAAAACACATCAACTACTCCAGAGTTTTAGAGCCACTAGGACGTGCACATGCATGTGTACTGTACATGGGGGACATGATAGTGTGGACGGGGGTTAAAACTGACATGGAGCAAAAAGATATGTGAGGACAGAGATGGTTTTCAAACTAAAATGTAGTCATATGGATGTTCTGTGAAGAAATGTATGCAATTAAACTTTAATAAAACAGAATCATATAGATTATAAAAAAGCAGAATATGTAGAATTATTCAGTGAAAACTGTCTTTTAATGTTAATATAAAAAGTATGAAGACCCCAATAATCCCAAACACGGGGAATTTAAGAATTGACAATAAAACAATCACACAACTCAAACGTCAGATGGTTGTTTGCCCTCTTTCAATTTCAAAAGCTTTATTAGTTAGGACATGAAGCAGGTTCATGTCAACACAAACTCAGATGATTGTTTAGATTCCTGATTCCTGTCCGTCACATTCTGCTTCCTGTTTCTGTGTCTTCTGTCTCCATGGTGACACTGCAGCTTCACCGACCTCCTTACAAACTTCTTCTTTTTCTTCTTCTTCGTCTCTGCAGTCGTTCCTGAGGAGGTGAAGCCAAAGTTCGTGAAGGGAGCGAAGCGTTACGGCCGGCGCTCTTGTCCCGAAAATAAACCTGACGCCGCGCTAACCTGCGACTTAGAAGAGTCGCCGCTGTCCAGGAACGAGGCCGCGGACTCGTCTCCTGTCAGCGTCCACAGACTGAGACGATCCACGTCTCTGGAGAGCGTCGAGGTCAGTTTGAACCTGTTCCTCTGAGTTTCCTGTCGGATTCTCATTTTCCACCACATTCATGAAACTTTGTATCTGTACCTTCTCCTCTCTGAAAACATATGATGACCTTTAACCTGCTGGTCTGTGGGATTGTGGGAAATGGTGTCAAAAAAGAAAAACATCAGTGATTTTCACTTTCGCTGCAGATCTTTAAACTCTCACTGGTGTCTGTGATGAAGGAGTCAGACTTTGATGAAGATAATGTGAAAGAAAGCAGGAGGC
>CM048050.1:23040466-23117966 GCA_026259375.1 Verasper variegatus
CTCACTCTCTCTCACATCCCTCTGTGATTTTCTCCCAGCATCCTCTTGTGTCACTCTTTCATAACGCTGCAGTTAGTTCAAACTAGTTTAACAGGCTAGTTAACACAGACACACACACACACAGTTTGTATCAGTTTGTCATTGTCCTCCATGTTTTCTCTGCAGAGCCTGAAGTCTGATGAGGATGCAGGAAGTCAGAAGCCGGACTTTCAGTCTAAAGGTATCTTCTTATTTATGTTGTTTATCTTCATGTCCTTTGGTTTTTCTCAGAACCTGAACTTTAAGAACCTTGTGTCTTTGGTGGTTCTGAACAGAACGTCATTCAAGGTCAGCTATAGGCTCGTATCAAGATAAAACTGTTAATCAGCTGTTTCCAGTCTTTATGCTAAGATATCATATTTAACAAATCAGTGGATTCAGTTTTTAAATGTTTTCTGCAGCTCCTCTGCAGGAGGAGGACGAGGGGTTGGTCGATGGAGGAGGCGGCGGACACGACTTGCTCAACACTGAGGTAAGACCCCGCCTACCACCAGGGTCAGTGTGGATGAATGGTTAAATCAGCGAGCGTGTGAGTGTGGTGAAGTCCGAACAATTGGACGTTGGCTAAGTGTGGGTTTGACCTTTGACTCGACAGGAGCTGGACTCACTGCTCAGGAAGTTGGACGCCGGCCTGGAGGGAAGAGTCAGTATCAGAGACTTCCAGAAGTTTCTTTGTGGCTCTGCCCCCATCTCCTGCTCCACCCCTGTACGAGCCACTGACCTGCAGAGGGCACCACACAGGGTCAGACACAAAAACATACACACGCACACAGAACAACAATACTTTTTTTAGCTCGACCGAACTAAAGGTTTGGAAAACTGTGACAGTTAAAACACAAACAATTCACTGTGACTTATCAGTTAAAGGTCTGTTCCACATACTGACGTTGGTTCTAGAGGTTGTGTAGAAGGTTCAAATGTCAATGGTTGTACAGAGGCTTGTTGTCTTCAAAGGAAGGATCCAGTGGCCGTTGGTAAGAAGGTTGTTCGTTGAGGAGGCTCTCAGGAGTTTGAGAGTTCTTCTGGAGACCAGCAGCTAAACAACTGAGGAAATGTCTTTTGAAAGAACATTATTTTTGGTAGAGATCAATACACTTGAAGAACAGACGAGGATGTTCTCCTGGTGGAACGTCCCATCACTCACACACTGTGCGTGTTTGATGCCAAAGAGTAAAAGTTAAAAGACTCACCTGCTGTTAATTTCAAACAGAGATTTGAATCTCTCTTTTCTGTGGAGCTCCTGAATGCAGCATCACCTCTCAACCTATTAGCAAAGCTCAATCAGGAGGCAGCTGAGCCACCAGGACACGGTGCTGCAGGTTAGCAGACAGACAGGCAGCAGTCATGTACTGTACCACAGGTTTGATGTCAGGATGTGGTTTGTTAACGTGGGTGAGGACAGACAGGAGGAGGACAGACAGCGGGACGTTCTGCTACACTCAGGTGAAGACGATTCAGAAATAAGAGTTTCTGATGTTGCTCTGGATGTTTGAGCTCATGACGCTGAGTGAAATCAGGCTGATCCAGATTAAAGGTTCCACCATAACAGATCTGCTTGTCAGAGCTGAGTGAACTGTGAGTGTGTTCTGACCTCTGACCTCTGACCCTCATGTAGTCTCACACGCTGTTAGAGGAGCGCTCGGCTCACTCCACCTCGCCCTCCCTGCTGACAGCCACCGTGGGTCAGAGAGTCCTCAGCCGGCTGGACGACGGCTCAGGATGCACCAGCCCCGAGCGGGTCATCGTTCTCTGGACGGAGGAGGGCATCAGGAACAGCCGGGACATCCTGCAGGTGAGTGAGACCAGGACCAGGACCAGGACTCAGACTGATCTGAACCAGATAACCTTTTCTGTCATCTCCTCAGACTCTGGACTTCCCTCTGGAGGAGCGTCTCAGTCTGGCCGACCTGACTCTGGCCCTGGACAACGAGCTGCTGGTCAGCGGGAACGGCATCCAGCAGGCGGCGCTCATCTCCTACAAGAATGAGATCCAGCACCTGCAGTAGGTTTCACACATTAAACCACTGAGGTTCTTTAGGTACTGACAGGTGAACCAGAAACACAGAGACTGTTTCTTCATTATATTCATGATGTTTACATCAAACACTTGGTTATTACTGTACCTGTATGTGATGAGAACAGTGTCCAGGTGTGTGATCATGTGACCTCAGGTCTATGACATGGTTCAGAAACCTGGATCAGATGTTTACAGGTAGAGAATCCAGGGTTCTGAAACCAGGAGTGACCACATGCTAAATCAGTTGTTTGAATCAAAAGAGAATCACCCGTGACTTCCCTTGTTGCCCTGTGTGTGTGTGTGTGTGTGTGTGTGTGTGTGTGTGTGTGTGTGTGTGTGTGTGTGTGTGTGTGTGTGTGTGTGTGTGTGTGTGTGTGTGTGTGTGTGTGTGTGTGTGTGTGTGTGTGTGTGTGTGTGTGTGTGTGTGTGTGTGTGTGTAGGGTGGTGGCGGAGCAGGCCTGCAGGGAGCGGGACAAGGTGAGAGTGGACCTGGATCTGGCCGATCAGAGGAACCTGAAGCTGGTGAGGGAGGTAGACGAGCGTCACACCAGCATGGAGTCGCTGAACCAGAGCAGGATCAGGTGACGCCCTATACGACCAGACCCTATACGACCAGACCCTATACGACCAGACTCTATATGTTGACGAGCTTCTCTCTGATTGGCAGGGACCTGGAGCTGGACTTCCGTGATAGGCTGGTGGCTCTGCGCACGCAGTCAGAGCAGGAGAGCGAGGCTCTGCTGCAGCAGGTGGAGCATGAGCGCAGCGTCCTGCAGGGGGAGCTGCAGCTGCTCAGCGCGCAGGAGACGCAGCTGCAGGAGGAGTTGTGCAGCGCCGCACAGGTGAACATGGTTCAGACTGGGTCAGCCCGGTAGTTTCTATATTCAGATAATATGTTGTGTTGATGTTCCATGTTGTGTTGTGGTTGTTCAGGAGAACAGTCGTCTGGAGGATGAACTCAGTGTCGTGAAGATGAAACTGACTGAAGCTGAAAACTCTGTGAACAAACTGCAGAGAGACATGAAGCAGCTGCTGCACGACAAGGTAACACAACACAACTTCTGACAACCGGTGCACAGTACCCTGCACTGTCCCATGTATCAGTTAAATCCACAGGTTTATGTAAAACACCTCACTGTGTAAACCAGTTAGAGCCAGTCTCTCTCTCTCTCTCTCTCACACACACACACACACACACACACACACACACACACACACACACACACACACACACACACAGTGGTGTAAGGTGACTCGTCTCCTTGTAGCTGATGAATCTTTGATGAAAGTTTCCTCTGTGACTTTCCTCTGTTCCATTCTTGTTCTTGACTTTTTATTTTTCACTTCCAACAAAGCCTTTTGCTGATTGATTGACAGCTGCTGTGAACCAATGACATGTCTTGCTTGACAGTTTGGTGGTGTGGACCCGGCGGGCGCAGGTCTGAGTCATGAGGAGCGTTTCCGTGAAGTCGTCAAAGAGTACGAGCTGCAGTTCAGGGTAAGAGAGCGAGTGACCTTCACTGAACCTCTGGCCGTTTGTTTTCACCTGTTTTCATGGAGGATTGTGGGTAATGTCTCTTTGGCGTTCGTTCAGTGAATCTGTGCAGATGTTTTTAATGTGCCCGATAGATAAAGGTCATAAATTTAATGAAATCAGAAGGGAAACATTTGTATGATCAAACTGAGTCAATGAAGTTTTATTTTGAAAGAATCTCAGTGAACTTCCTTCATGTGTGACCTGAATCACAGTTTTAACATGTCTGTGTTTGTGCACCTGAACGCATCGTGTGGGTTCACCAGAGAATCCAGGTGAGAACCTGAGCTCTTCTTCATCGCCATTCTTCTCTTCTCTCAAACCTTCATTATTTCAGCAGCCTTTCTGTTTTTTAAATCCTCGTCACATCTGTCCAGCTTCTCTACACGATGACACGTCTTCCTGTTGGTTCAAACTTGAACTTTGACCTTCAGAGTCAGACTAACAGGATGTGATCAGTTAATCCTGGATCAAGTTATCTCACACTTTAAACTGCTGAATCAACTGTGTGTGTGTGTGTGTGTGTGTGTGTGTGTGTGTGTGTGTGTGTGTGTGTGTGTGTGTGTGTGTGTGTGGTGTGTGTGTGTGTGTGTGTGTGTGTGTGTGTGTGTGTGTGTGTGTGTGTGTGTGTGTGTGTGATGCGTTCAGGAGCTGCGGGACAGGAATGATGAGCTGAGCTCAGAGCTGGAGCTGCTGAAGAGTCAGAGGAGCAACAGGAAGTCCAGAAGAGACGATGATGCTGCATTGAGCTGGACTGAACAACACTCTGTCAGCGCCGAGTCCGACTCTGGTAACACAGACACACACACTCCGCTCAAGTATTAAATCATCTGTGCTATATTTCTTTAATTAGCTGCAGCTTGAGTAAATCTTCAACCTGCAGGAAACAGATTTCAAAATAAGACGATGAGCAGATGTTTCAAAATAAAAGCTCATGTAACTCAATAAACTAGATCTCAGTTCCTGTGGAGCAGGTCTGAGCCGCTCAGCCTGAACATGGACACGCCCACCACACACACACATTTACATTCTTTGTCAGTCAAGTTTCTGTGTGTCATCGTTGTGTTCCAGTCTCGTCATGTCTCGCAGTGAGTCTCTGTCCCTCTCCCACTCGTGACCTTTGACCTGTGTCGTGTTAACTTGTGTCACAGTCGACGGTGTGTATTTGTTTGTGCAGACGACTCGGACATGAAGCATCACTCGTCTCCTTTGGTGAAGAAGAAAATGCAGCTGGATGATAAGAGCGGTGAGAAACACACACACCCACACACACACACACACACACACACACACACACACACACAGTACAGCAGTGTAAATACTGCCCCCCCAGGTCTGGACAGCATCTCTGGTCCCGTCGTCAGTATCCAGACTGAACTGGCTCTGGAGCAGCTGAAACAGAAACACAACCAGGAGCTGCAGCAGTTGCACATCCAGCTCGACACACAGGTAACGCAACACAATGGTAACACAACATCAACAAAATCAAGACAATGCTACAACGCCATAACGACCTTATCACAATATTTATTTCTTTATAAATTTCCCTTTTGTTATCGTAGATCATTGAACACCATCTGTACATGAGTAATAATATTTTAATAGATTTGAAATGTAACACACATTAACATTGATAAATGAATGAGAATTTGAATTCATGTTGTAATAATTCAAACCTTCAGGTGAATTACTATGAGCGGAGTCTGGAGCTGATGAGACAGAGTATGGAGGTCGAGCGTAAAGACATCTCTCAGGCCTTCAAGGTAAAAAATGTTTTTATTAAATATGATAAATGATATAAAACACATGTCAGCCTGGTGTTATTTAGTATCTATGTGGCTTCCAGCTCCACTGTCATATTTTAAGTAGATAGACTTAAAGATAGACACTGCAAATTTTTGCCTATTTATTTTATTGTTTTACGTTGTTATTTTGTCTTTTATATTCTTATTATCTGCTGTCTGTGAAAACCGCCCATGTGGACGATAAAGAAATCCTTCAAAAATATATTCTTGCACGTCAGCTTGAGATCAGTGAGCTGGAGGAGCACAAGGCTCAGGCGGAGGCACAGGTGAAGCAGCTGAAGGAGGCTGTGGACAAACTGCAGACTCCACACGGAGGAGGAGGAGGGTGGAGCAGCGAGCAGGAGCGAAGGTGACGAAGAACAACTGCAGATTCATCACAATGAAAAACGTTCTTTTCCTCCTCTGTGACTGCAGCGTGGCGTTCAGGTGCTCCTCAGCACATTTGTGTGATTTAAAGTCAGTTTAGAAACAACACAGATACTAAAGAGAAGCTGTTTCTATTTTAATGACACAGTTTTCAGTAAAACTTCGATCTGACTTGTTTTCAGAGTCACTGTGGATCAATAACCTTTCTCATTAATCCAGGTCACCTGAGGACATTTGACATATTAACATTTCTTTAAGTTTCTAACGTCAACAACTCAGAAGTCAAGTTCTCAAGTTCTCGCCGACTTTAGAAGAAAGACATTTAGGTTAACGTTGCAATTGTTTTCGACTCCACCTGAAGTTTCACCCGATAAGTGAAATTCTTATGAAGAGATTTGTCTTTTTTCCCAGGGTGCAGTGGGAGCGTGCAGAGCTGGAGCAGAACTTCGCCAAGAGATTGGTCATCTGGTCCAGAGGCTGAGTGCAGAGAAGGATGAGCTGGAGGCGCAGCTGAAGCTGCAGATGGACCAGGAAGTGATGGTGGTGAGGTGCGTTCAGGAGCATTGGACAAATGTGTATCAGAGTGAAGCTCAGTCAATGTTGCTGGTGATGATACAGACAAGTACGGAGATGAGTTCACAGTAAATGAACTTTCACACGCTCTTAATAATGTTCACGTTTCTGAACAGCTGCACTGAACAAATGTTTTATATTTCAGGAGCTAGTTTGGGACAAAATCTAAAATATGTAAAAAAAAAAACAATCTTTGAGGGGAGGAAGTGAATATTTTGAGAAAAGAAGATTAAAGTTTAAATTTACAAGAAAAACTCAATTATTCTGAGATTAAAGTCATCAATTAAATTATGAATCAACCTTTTCACTCCAGACGCTGATGTTGATGATAATAACTGATTAGTGTTAAATCTGATTATAAAGTATAATCTGATCAGTTCCTCCACTGGAGCCAGAAAACTTCTCAATTAATAATTATCTCTGAGAAGATTTGAGCTTTGTATTTTTTACAATCCAGAATAATTACTGTTCCGTATATTTACAGTTGTTTGATTCATGGTTTAATATCAGAATATTAATGGATCTTTCTTAAAGTCATGAATTAAGAAATCATCATCATCTGCGACGACCAATAAAATAAAACAACCTGGCGTCTTAACGTCGTCTGAGCAGGGAAGAGTCTGAGCAGCAGCTCTGTCAGATGAAGCTGCAGCACGCCGAGGGTCAGCGCCGCCTCCTCCACCAGCTCCACAGGGAGCGCCAGAGGCTGCAGGAGCAGAGAGCATTCTGGGAGAAGCGGCTTGAGGAGGAGCAGGCCACGATCTGTGGCCGGTTTTCCTCAGAGAAGAAATACATGAAGGAGCAGCACGAGGAGGCGGTCCGTCAGCTGAGGGAGCAAGTGTTGTGTTTACAAGAAGCCGTACAGGATGCAGACCTGCGGATCGGCCAATCAGAGGCCAGATTGAAGGAGTTCAGAGAGCGCTGTGGTCAATTAGAGGACGATGTTGATGCCTCTGGTGGGCGGTGCTCTGAACTGGAGGCCAGGCTGGAGGAGGCCTGCGCTCAGCTGGAGGAGAGCATCACCTTTCTGGAGTCTCATGAGGTTGTAAGTAAACGTCTGGCGGTGGAGAAGTGCTCGGTGGAGGAGGAGCTTCAGCAGGCGAGGACCAGAGAGAAGCAGCTCCTGGGTCAGGTGACTCAGCTGAAAGAGGAGCTGGGAAACATCCAGGCTGTGTCCGACAGCATCCTGCAGGACCGGGAGCTGGTAGCAGACAACTGCAGCCGCCTCTCCAACACCTTCGTCCAGCTGCAGGCTCAGCTCAGAGCCCGAGACCAGACCGTCACCACCTTAAGATCTGAGCTGGAGAACCTGCAGGACGCTATGAGGACCAAAGTCGCTGAGCTGGACTCGTTAAAGACAGACCGCGCCCGGCTGATCCAGGACCTGAAGGAGCAGGCGATGGCGGTGGACAACCTGCAGCTGCAGCTGGACGGAGTCTCGGAGGAGCTGGACCGGAAGAGGAGCTTCGAGCAGCAGCTGCAGGAAGTTCTGGTGAAGGAACAGACCAGAACCTCGCTGCTCCAGTCCAGGCTGGACGAGGAGAAGGAGGAGGTCTGTCGTCTGAGCCAGGAGAACAGTAGCTACACCCGGCTGGCTGACCAGCTCTCCACACAGATCGTAGAGATGGAAGAGGAGATCTCCACCCTCAGAGACCATCTCCGAGACCTCAGCTCCCAGCTCAACGAGACCGCAGATCTGGTCCTGGACCTGAGGAGCCGGCTCAACTCAAGAACCATCAAGGTGGATCAGCTCCGGGCCGAGGTAACAGACAGCACTGGTCTCTTACATCACGTCAAGTCGTCATCTGAGACGCAGAGCAGCAATGTTCAGCTTGAGGCCAAAGACGGAGAGCTGGTCCAGGTCCAGCAGCTGCCGCAGGCCCTGCAGGACTCCCAGGACCAGCTGAGGACGTCAGAGGACGAGTTTGAGGAGGAGAAGAGGAAGATGAGGCAGCAGCTGATGGAGCTGGAGCAGCTGGTCCTGGCTCTGGAGGAGGTGACGGAGAGTCCGCACAGGTTTGTGGAGCATGAGACCGAGTCACATTCAGAGCGAGGTCTGAGTGACGACTAACCTCTGTCTGCTGACGACTAATCACATCCATCATCTGAGACTCGGGTCCTCAGGTACAACTGAATGAAATCACCCACAATGCACTGCTGCAGGCTGAATCTGCGGTCTGATTGGCTCTGTGTGGAATGCTCTAACTCTTTACCTCTAACCGAAACATCTAAACGCATGAGACCGTTCATCACTCAATCACATGTTTGTGTCCTTCTCTGCACACTGAAGATGAGGATTTCATCGTTTTTGTAGAAAGTAGAAATTTAAGGTTTCAGTCTGTTTCAAACAAGTGAAAACCAAATGGGAAGAACAGCTGAAATACAAAGTTTCAGTTAGTTCACTTTGTTTGAAACACACCAAGTCTCCAGCAACCTGATCTGAACATTTACACTGACACAGCTTCAGATTCATTTCAGTCCAACACCTGATTGCATCATAACTCAATAACGTTCAGCAGGTCGCTGCGTTCACTGAAGCAGCTGAATATGAGACGCATCTGTTTCTGATTCATGTTGTGTTGGATGCAGGACTCAGCTGGAGGAGCTTCGATCAGAGAACGTTGCTCTGCAGGAGCGACTGAACGTCCTGCAGCAGGAAGTCCAGAACCTGGAGGACGACGTCGCCAAGAAGAGGTGAGAAAACGTTGTTCAGAACTGTGAAGTGATGATATGAGATGAAAGTTGCAGGTAAATTCAGTCACAGCAAAGTAGAAAGTTTCATTCAACAGGATGAAAATATAAAGATCTGGATCACAGAGGGAATCAGTTTTAATCATGATGACACTTTTATAATGAGCAGTAGATTTTTCTATCTTGGTGGTTTTGACAGAAAAACTTAAAACCTTGATGATGAGAAATGAAACCAGGTGAAATTTCGAAGCTTCTTGTCCCGTCAGGAGGAAACTCGACGAGATGGAACGAGAACACGAGCGGAGCAGAGAGGAAGAAGAGAGGCTGCACAGAGAGGTGAGGCAGCTCCGTCCTGCCGACGTGTCATCGAGCAACACCATGAATCCTAACAAACTCTGTGACGTCTGATCTCTGCAGAACTCTAAATATAGAGAGGAGGTTCTGGGCCTGAGCAGCAGGAACCTGCAGCTGAGCAGCGACAACGCTGAGCTGAGCGCCCGTCTCCGTGGAGACCAGGAGTCGGCCCGGATGCTGGGGGAGCGCCTTGTGACCGTGTCCAAGGAGAAGGAGGAGGAGGGAGCTACGGTGAGAGAGGAGCAGCTGGTTTCAGATGTTTTCACGTCTGTGTGGAGACACCAGGTGTGAACTCACCACAGACAGATGTTCACAGGTGTGAACTTTGTGTTCATAGGAAAGGTTGAACCTTTCTGTAAAGTTGACATGACAACATGTTCCAGGAATCTGGAGATTTAAAGTTTCTGGATCTCTGTTGTTTTCAAAGATCGGACTTGAAATCGTGTTTCATGTTTCAAATCGTCTGATCAAGCGTGAATCAGAACAGAGAATCTCTCTGTGCCGCATTAAATTAAAACATGAAAAAGTGGAGCAGACGTGTCAGAAGGAACGGTTCAACGCTGTTGGTGTCTCTCCTCTCATTGGCTGACGGTGTGATTCAGGTGCGGCGGTTGCAGGAAGCAGCAATGCAGCAGGAGAGAGAGAAGCTTCAGCAGCAGACGTCCTGGACGCAGGAGCGACATCTGCTGGAGAAAGAGCTGAACTCCTTCAAGGACAAGGTGAGGGTGACGCTCGGACTCGAACCTTCACGCCTGGGGGGGTCAGATATCAATAGCTCCTCCCACTGACCCTAACATCAGTAGCTTTGTTGCTGCGGAGACGTTGCTGAGCCGTGTTGGCGTTTTAGTGATGACGTGTGGTTGAAAGCTCGGACTCAAACCCACTTCCTGTTTTTCCTCAGCTAGGTCGTCTGTCGGAGCTGGAGGCGGAGCTCAGCGCTGCGACTCTGAAGCTTCAGTGGTTGGAGGAGGACAAGGCCAAACTGCTGAGAGACGCCGACGACCGCAACCACAAGGTCACAACCGACTCAAATCAAAGAACCAATCACAGAGAGACGTCGCTGTCTCACCGCCGCCTCTGCTCTCTCCTCAGGTAGAGAAGCTGCAACAGTCGCTTCTCACTCTGGAGTCGGAGGCTGAGCTGCTTCGCTCTCAGCTCCACGGCGTCAGCCGAGAGAAACTTGGCCACGCCCAGGAAGTAACTGACCTGCAGAGGGCGCTGGATGACGCTCGCAACAAGGTCAGAAATGAAACAGAAAATGACATCAGATACTTAGTTTGATATACTGACAGTTTGTCATCAACTACTCTCCTCCTCATCTGCGCCCCCTGCTGGTCGTCAGGTGGAGGACTTGGAGACGAGCATCAGGAAGTTGATGATGGAGAAGGAGGAGCTGTGTCGGTCTCAGGAGGAACAAGCGTCCATCACTCTGCAGGAGGAGTCGCACAGACAGAGAGTCCAGAAGCAGGAGCTCCAACACAAGGTACCTCACCCCCTCACCCCCGTCACCTGTGGTCGTCTGACTCACCCGTTAACGTGGCCGGTGTCGTTCTCGCCTGTTAATGTGACCCGTGTTGTTCTCAGCTGACGGAGCTGCAGCTCCAGAGTGTGGACGTTCACAAACTGACGCAGGAGCAGCAGAAGCTGAAGAACAAAGTGAGCGAGCTGGAGATGGCCAGGACGCAGGCGGAGAAACAGGTGAGAACCTCAAAATTGAATCATCATCTGAGCTTGGACTCATGACATCGTCAGGTTAAACCCTCAGTGTTGTGTAGGCGCAGCGCACGCGGCAGCTGCAGGAGGTGCAGGAGCGAGCGAGCGGCGGCCGCATTGAGCAGGTGGAGCAGCTGCAGGTGCGACTGCTGGAGGAGCAGAGGAGGAGTCAACAGCTGGAGGAGACGCTGAAGCTTCAGGCTCAGCAGAGCAGCTCTCAGATCAGCGTCAAGCAGGTAAACACCACAGCGCCCCCCTGAGGCTGAGGAGTGTAACACAGTAGCAGCTTCTGAGTCAAAGCTCAGTCCGAGTGGCTGACGGACATTTCATCATGTCTTTGTTTTAACAGGAACATTTAGAACATCTGTTAATGTTAGCGGGCTAATGCTAATCCCTCACACACACACACGGCTCAGGTGTCTGATCCAGGATCCGTTCACACTGAAACCAGATTAACGATGAATGATTGGTGTTGTGTTCAGGATCAGTACGAGAAGGCAGTGGCGTCGTTGCAGCAGAGGACTGAGGATCTGGAGCTGAAGCTGAAGGCCGTCCGCTCGGTTCTGCAGGAGAAAGTCCAGGAGGTCAAAGAGCAGGTCTGTCTTCAATCAGGTCCTCATTTCATTGGACCATCAAAAACGACAAACACTCAATCCAGCTGTCCACATAGTTTTGGCCTCACTCTGTAGTTTGTGTGTGTCGTCTGCAGATGGCGAAGAACGCCAAGTCCAGCGGGCTGCTGAAGGATCTGTACGTGGAGAACTCTCAGTTGATGAAAGTGCTGCAGGTCACCGAGCAGCGGCAGAAGAAAGCAGAGAAGAACAACTTCCTGTTGAAGGAGAAGGTCGGGGCACTCAACAGGCTGCTGAGAGAGATCGTCCCCGTGTCGCTCGCCACGTAGCTCCCGCAGGTTCACTAAAGCAGCCAGGGGCCGTTAGCCTAGCTTAGCACAAATACTGGAGGCAGTAGAAAACTGTGAGCACCAAGTCTGGAAGTAATGGAAAAGCTCTTAAATCTGTTACAGATGAATCAGCAGAAGTACGTGACTTTGAAATCTTACAAATTAAATCTTTATCACGAGAGAAATGTCAAACAAATTCCGTTTGTCACCATTTGTATTTTCTTAAAGCTTTTAGAATAGATACAAAATTCAAATGTGAAACGTCCAAAGACGGAGACAACGTGACGTCTTCTCATAATGGTCGTGTTTAACATTTCCTCGTTCAAACCAGAGTATTTTTTTAATGTCAGTTTTATTTGACGTGTGAACATGTGACTCACGTTTCCTGTTCGCATCATGTGACGCTGCAGGGGAAATAAACATTTTTCACTAAATCAAGTTGCCATTATTTTATTTTTGTTTTGTTCAGTTTCCTGTTTGATCAGAGCTGAGGTCGCGGACTTTAACAAACCATCAAAGGAAAAAACACAAGCTTTTACTTTGAAGGGGTGGTGGTGGGGGTCCTGGTCCTCAGATTTAATTGTCTTTTCAAGGGTTCAGACTTGGTTTTAGAATTAGGTTTAGGTTAGAGTTAGGTGATTGGTTGTGGGGGTTAGTGAATGCCATGTCAATGTGTCCTTAACCAGAGAGACATGTGTGAGTCATTGACTTATTTGGCTGAACTGGATCACTTGTCTTTCTATCATAGTGAGGACGTGTTTTCAGATCTGATGGTCACACCAGGTGAGTCTCAGGCGTCAGATTCTCGTTGTCATGACAAACTGATGAGACGTTTAGAAACTGATTTTATTTTTCTGAAAACAAACATTACATCATCATCATCTGTCTGATGCTGAACTCTGGTGATGAAGAGCAGATGTTCCGCTACTTAGCTCCGCCTCCTTTAGGACACAACGTGCTCCAGGACGCCCTGACGAATCAGCTGCTCACATTTCCACCGCGGCAGGAAGTGCTGAGGACACAGAGACAGACGGTGACATGAGGACTTCCTGTAAAACTAAAATCTCATTGACGTGTGAACTCTCTGAGCTGTAGGTTTGTGTCCTGACCTGACTGTTCTTCTTCAGCAGAATCACTGTCCCGTCATCGATTTCAAACTCTCCGTGGTCCTTTAAACACCTCACCTGCAAACAGACGTGTCACCGTGGTGACGTCAGACTTATTGTCCCCTGAGGGAAATTGGTTTTCAGTCATTTCAGTACAATCAACACAACACACAGGTCTGTGATTGTGGATGGGTGATGATTTTAGAATCAGTGTGTGTGTGTGTGTGATGACGGTTTTAGTTTGTTGGGGACAGAACATGTTGTAGAAACATCTGGAACAGTGCAGCTAGACTAAGCAGCAGCAGGAGGCGGAGTTTACAGATGGAAGTGATGTGATGTCAGCTCAAACGGCGTCTCACCTCGATGTAAAGACTCTTCGGAGGCTTCATGTCCTGCGTGATGTCGAGACCTTCTCCTCCGCCCAGAGAACGCATAAACGACGCCAAAGACTTTTTATAGTGACTGAACCACTGCAGCTGCGGCAGGAAAAAGGAAACAGCTGATTTTTAATCATCAACACAGAAAAACAAGTGAACCATCTTTTAATTAATTCACATAGAAGCTGATTCATCAAAAAAACACTGGATCCTACATTTCCCACAATGCTCAGCAGACGTCACCAGAAAACTGACCCTGCACCAATCCTTTAACTCTCACCTCCTCTGCGCACATGTGGAATCGAACGTTGGCGGGCAGAACGCTGCCGTACTCCCAGCGCAGCGCTCGGATCCTCAGCAGGCGGTCGTACCTGAGGGGGCGGAGACAAAGGACATCAGTGTCGTTCCATCTAAAATATGGTAGTAAAAACTGAGCGTCTCCAAACCTCAGAGTGACTGTAAAGAAAACGTTGGACTGATCGTTCATCGATAATTAAAACTGATTCACGTGTTTCTGACGATAAACCTCAGTTTGATCTGAAAACAGGAAAACGAGCTGCAGAGAGAGACAGAACGCACGTCACATGTTGTGACTGGTCATGTGATGTGCAGGTGTGTGTGGTTACAGGTGTGTGTGTGGTTACAGGTGTGTGTGTGGTTACAGGTGTGTGTGAGGTGTGTGTGTGGTTACAGGTGTGTGTGGTTACAGGTGTGTGTGAGGTGTGTGTGGTTACAGGTGTGTGTGTGGTTACAGGTGTGTGTGAGGTGTGTGTGGTTACAGGTGTGTGTGAGGTGTGTGTGGTTACAGGTGTGTGTGTGGTTACAGGTGTGTGTGGTTACAGGTGTGTGTGTGGTTACAGGTGTGTGTGAGGTGTGTGTGTGGTTACAGGTGTGTGTGGTTACAGGTGTGTGTGAGGTGTGTGTGGTTACAGGTGTGTGTGTGGTTACAGGTGTGTGTGGTTACAGGTGTGTGTGTGGTTACAGGTGTGTGTGAGGTGTGTGTGGTTACAGGTGTGTGTGAGGTGTGTGTGGTTACAGGTGTGTGTGTGGTTACAGGTGTGTGTGAGGTGTGTGTGGTTACAGGTGTGTGTGGTTACAGGTGTGTGTGTGGTTACAGGTGTGTGTGAGGTGTGTGTGGTTACAGGTGTGTGTGGTTACAGGTGTGTGTGTGGTTACAGGTGTGTGTGAGGTGTGTGTGGTTACAGGTGTGTGTGGTTACAGGTGTGTGTGGTTACAGGTGTGTGTGGTTACAGGTGTGTGTGGTTACAGGTAGGCAGTGACGCAGCGCTGGTTCCTCAGGAGGCAGCAGTGACGTAGTTTGATTGATGGAATGAGTTCAGCTCGACCTTCAGACTTTGCCTCGTTCCTGAAACACACACAAACGAGTCAGTCAGGCCCCTCCCCCTCTTCATTTTATTATCAATAACCTCTGTTTTTCCACTGATCAAAGAAAACAGAGGAACGACACTTTATGTTCAGTTTGAATTTTGAAATGAAGTTATTAATCAATTATATAAATAGTTGCAGATAAATGTTTTGTTGATCAGTCGACTTGTTTTAGTTCTTGTAATTAATAGTTTTATTTGAAGTAAACATGTCTAAGGTTTTGTGTTTTCTTCCACATTGAACTGAATTTTTTAGTCGAATCAAATGTCGGTTTGAAAGCAAAAAATATAATTTAACATTAAGATGAGCTGTTGCCTCTTTAATATTTATATATTATGACAACAGTGAAAATATCTGAAAATACATCAACAACAATAAAACATTTAAAGGTTCAGTGTGTAGGATTTAGTGACATCTAGTGGTGAAGTGTCATGTCGCAGCTGAACACCCCCCTTCATAACATGGAAGAGAACCTGTGGTAGCTTCACTTGTCATAGAAACTCAAAAGGTTTAGTTTGTCCAGTCTGGGCTGCTGTTAAAAAAACATGGCTGCCTCCATAGAGATGTAAATATAAAGTATTTAAATATAAAGGCTCATTCTAGAGTAAAGAAAACAACAATTTGTACAATTTAGATTAAACACTAGAAAACATAAGGATTATTTTGTATTCTACCAAAAGATCCTTTCAGCTGAATCTTACACACTGGTCCTTTAAATAAAGAAAGGTTTTCATAAACTTATAACTATACTTGATTAACTTATAAATAAATATAAACATATGATTTGAATCTGATTTAATGTAAAAGTCTCACACGTCGCTCTGGTTCTGTTCGTACAGGCACTCCATCTCCTGTAGAACCTGCCGCAACCCATCCTCCTGAGAACCACACAAACACACAGAACCACACAGAACCACACAAACACACAGAACCACACAGAACCACACAGAACCACACAAACACACAGAACCACACAAACACACAGAACCACACAGAACCACACAAACACACAGAACCACACAGAACCACACAAACACACAGAACCACACAAACACACAGAACCACACAGAACCACACAAACACACAGAACCACACAAACACACAGAACCACACAAACACACAGAACCACACAAACACACAGAACCACACAAACACACAGAACCACACAAACACACAGAACCACACAGAACCACACAGAACCACACAAACACACAGAACCACACAGAACCACACAAACACACAGAACCACACAGAACCACACAAACACACAGAACCACACAAACACACAGAACCACACAGAACCACACAGAACCACACAAACACACAGAACCACACAAACACACAGAACCACACAAACACACAGAACCAAACAGAACTATAATGATTATAATCATCACATTAAATGAACACACTCCATGTCCCAATCCTAACCCAATCAAAGATCGTCTTCGGTTTCTCTGCTGAAATGTCTCTGCTTGTTTGTCAAAATATTTTGAAGCCGAACAGAAAAACATTTGATGAACTATGTGAATTAATATTCAGATTATTTCTGGGAGGAGCATATTTCTGAGGATAAACACTTGAATGTTAAAATGTGAAATGTTCCGAGGGGGCTCGGGGGTTGACTCACGTTAAACGCCGGTAACTGGCCGTCGTGGATCCGGTGAAGTTCTCTGATGAGCTCCGTGGATTTTTCACAAAACATCGTCAAGAGTTTCACACGAGGATCAAAGAAAAGATCAAAGAAAGGAATCGACTTTATTCCACTTCGTCTCCCTGACGACCAGGTTGCTGCGCGGGAAAAGAGCTCTTCTGGCGACTGTTATCGTCACGTGACCGGAAGACGTGAAACTCCGGAAGCTGCTGAGGGACAAACCTCATCCGAAACCGTCACCGCGGAGCGAGTGAAAGTGAAGCGGCCTCAGAGATGCAGTGAAGCGGCCTCAGAGATGCAGTGAAGCGGCCTCAGAGATGCAGTGAAGCGGCCTCAGAGATGCAGTGAAGCGGCCTCAGAGATGCAGTGAAGCGGCCTCAGAGATGCAGTGAAGCGGCCTCACGGGTCAGATTTGATTCATTACAACAAACATTTACTTTAACAAACCAGCGGAACTGTTTAACCCGCGGTTACTTCCGCTTAGCAAACACCGGTCAAACAGCTTCGAGAGGCGGCAGAGAGAACCGGGAGAGGTCGGGTTGAGCTCCGGTACAGACCCGGTACCGACCCGGTGTGTCGTTATAAAAGTTGTTGTAATGTTTTACTGTTTTAAGGTTAGATTTAGTAAACATCGCTTCTCGGTGAAGCTAATTAGCTTCGCTGCTAACTTCACTGGTGACTCGTTCACTGTCCACGGGAAAAAACAGCTCCGGCAAACAAAGTTAATATTAACTTATCGTTTAAAGTGATGAATATTGAAAAGAGAAAAGAAATCGTCTCAGAATAAAGGAATTGCTGATTTTCTTTGTTCCATCACAATAAACCAGATATTTGGGTGTTTTGAACAGATTGACTCTGATATGTGTTATAATTCAAATCAAATCTAACAAAGTATCAAGTATCTACTGGAAGTAAAAATACCTGAACTGCACAGTAGAAATACTTTACTATGAGTAGAGAATCATCATCAACTAAGTAAAGTAAAGTTTGAAAGTAACGAGACTGAAGGATAGTAATGATGAGGATAGAGATACATGATGTTATGTTTTAGTAGCTCCATGTTGGTGTTGTCTTTGCAGCTGGAACACAAGTTATAATTCAGTAAAATGTGTTTAGTGTGATCAGGTACACTGAGGTGTCACAGTCAGTGTTTCCCTGTTAGAGATTCATGGTGTTGAGCAGATTTGTTGCTGTAACTAAACAAGATAGTTAGTGAATTCATCTTAAATACATTTGTGTTGATGGCTAATCTTACGAGCTGTGCGTGAAGGCATCGCGCACCTGCTCTTATTGTAACTTTTCTATAAAGCGGTTTTGTTTTGGTGGTCGTTGTTCCGACGCTCCCCAGAGGCCGTGGAGGCATCACGGAGAGACCACGTGGTCGTGTTCCTGGCCTGTGATTGGCTGCGGATCAGCTGCTCTCTGCGGGTCTCAGCTGGAGGATCAGCGGGGACTCGCTCCGGCCTCAATCCGCTCTCAGCGCCCCGTCTGCCGCAGGACCTCGGCCTCCGTCCCGCTCGGTTCTCTGTCGTTAATCCTCGGTTCTCTTCTCCAGTGATGAGGAAGCGGAACCACTCGCTGACTGCGGAGAAGGACCGCGGCACCACCGGCTCTCTGCTGGACAGCGACCCGGACCTGAAGCAGCGTCCCGGCAGCAGAGCAGCGGGGCCCGCAGCCGGTGACCGGCAGGGCCCGGAGGAGGAGGAGGGGAACATGGGGAAACCGTTCAGGAGGTGAGACCGGAACCGTTCACACGTGACAACTGATGTAAACTAGTTCAGATCGAATCATCTGATGATTTGTAAATAGATTCAAAACCATTCACTGATTTCTGAGGTTTACAGCGGATCAAGAAATAAATCTACAGTATATGGATACGAAAGTCATAATTATGATAAGTAAACAACACTGAAGATATCTTGTACTTCATGCAACAAGTACTTGAAAGATACCTTAGATTAAATAAAGAAATTAAAGATTATTCGGGGTAATGTTAAGAATGAACAATAAGACAAATTAAAAATGTAAGAAATAATAAAACAATATGAAAAAATTATCAAATTAAAACAAACAATGATTGAACAACAATTAAGATTTTTTATTATTATTTTTTAAATATTATCTCAACCTGATAGAGAAGCTGCAGTTTTTACATCTTCTGACGTCGGACTGATCCGACAGGTTTCATTAAGACTGACAGGGACACACACACACACACACACACACAGTCAGACACACTCACATACACTCACACACACACACCAAAAAATGTCACACATGACCGTTCACGTCCACAGGTCATGTGATGTAAACAGGAAGTAGATGGTCTCCTCTGCAGCTGGTTGCTCAGTAACAGAAACTCCTCTGAAGGAGGAGCAGTGATGATGAAGAGTCGGAGCAGGGATGATGAAGAGTCGGAGCAGGGACAACGAGGTGGAACTGTTACCGACAGGAAGTGTTAGCTTTGTGTTCCCCGCTGGTCATCGAGTCATGTGACTGATGAGAACCAATCAGGAAGAGAACGTCTGCGTCATCGTTTACTAAAGTCTCAGTTCCTGTTCAGACTCAAACACAAACCCAGAGATTTCAAACTAAAACGAGACCAGCAGCGTTTACACCAGCTGTAACCATAGCAACAGTCATTACATTTCATTGAGCTGACGCTGACCATGAGGGAACAAACCCAGAACAACAAGAATCAAGCAAGTACAATTTTTTTCAAGAAAGCCAAACTACAGAGTGTTGATGTAAAGTGACATCATATCAACCCTATGTAAAACCTAGCAGAGCGGCAGTAGAGGTTCCACGTGTCACCGGGCGTTAAGGTTCCTTTCCTCAGATGAGACATGATGGAGGCTGATGTTTTATACACACACACTGAGTAACTGTGACAAGTATTCAGTTTGTCACTTTAAAAACACTAAGGAACTAAAAGTTTCACAGTTTGTTAAAACATGTAACAGATGATAATCATTTATATGTTTTAAATAAATATCTGTAGCTTCGTCTTCGTCGTTTTAATCTTGTGATGTTTTCACTGATAAAAACTGGTTCAAGTTACTGATGTGAAGAACAAACACAAAATTTAACCACCTGGTTTTAACTCTTCTTGATTTTTCAAGTTTAATAAAAAAAAACAACAGCAGCTTCAACAGTGAAACTGCAGAATGTTCCTTTAAAATGTAACGTTTCTGAAATAAATTGAAGTTTTCGACTTGTGAAGTGACAGGAAGTGACATAAGTCAGAGTTTGGCTTGTTTTCACACTGTGGTTTTTTGCTCAGTCACATGATCTGTGTCACATAGGTGCACAGACAGGAAGTAACATCGATCAGGTCACTGGTTCGACTCCCTCGTCGTCTCGTCTTCCTCAAACTGAAGAGTGAAAGAAGAAGTGCACTCTGTTCGATGGAGTGTGCGTCTCCGACCTCAGGTGACCTCACAGAAGTACAGAACCTTGTGGAACTATTTATTATAAAGTTCATGGTCAAAGTGTAAAATATCAAACATCAATTTATGTCATAAGATGTTGATAACAAATTTGAGGAATCATTAACAAAACATTTTGAATATAAACATTAGTTTCAGCTCCGTGTGTTTTTATTACGACTCGTGTTCTCTGAGAAACGTGACACGTGGATCTTGTTGCCGTGTCAGTGGATCTAAACTCGTTCTCATGTTTCCTGTGTCCGTGGAAACAGGATGTTGATGTTTGTTCCTCAGGATCAATAAACTCTTCATCCATCCACCTCTCAGGTGGTCGTCAGTGATCTGTTCGCTCGTCTCTCAGGAGCTGAACCCGACGCTCAGTCGACGTCTGAGGCTCAAACTGCTTCATCATTTATTTTCATTGGACACAAACAGAAGACAAACTGCAGCTGAAAATACAAAATACATCATCACGTTATCAACATGACAAATCACCAGCTGATGTTAGAATCTGAAGATAAAGATTGATCGTCTCTGAGAGGAAACTTTACTGTTTCATTCTGCCCGAACCTGAACCTGAACCGAACCTGAACCGAACCCGAACCTGAACCGAACCTGAACCGAACCCGAACCTGAACCGAACCTGAGGGACACGAGGAAACGGTGTCTGTAAAGAAGCTGAGTCATGTTTCAGCTGCTGCAGAGAACCAGGTCTTTATTTATCAGATTCATTTAGAACCAAACGGATTCAATGTTAGAAAATCTTCAATTGATGGATTAATTAGTTCATCGGTGAATTATCAGAAGAATCATTGATGATGAAAATGATCATTACCTGAATACCGCAGCTTCCTGCACCACACACACACACACACACACACACACACCAACACACACCAACCCCCCACCTCTCTGCTGCGGCTTCACCTCCGTGTGACCTTGAGGTTTCAACACTCAGCTAATTATACTGCAGACACACACACACAGGACTTTGTGTATTTACAGAAAACCTACTCTAACCTACTGCTTTTCTAAACCTAACCCTAATATTAATAATATCAATTATAATGATGATGATGATGATGATAACAGTAATACTAACGTACATAAAGAGTTTGTTGGTGAAGGTTTGAGCTCGACTCTCAGACTCGTCTCTACTGAATCATTTAGATCCTCACAGCTGCAGGATCCTGTAACAGAAGACTTCTTCATATTTCATCACAGAAAACATGGAAACAGTGGAAGTTTGCAGGAAGTGATGTGTTGTTGTTGTGTGTCCTCAGGTTGAGTCTTCTGGGGAAGATGCAGAGAATCATGTTGTGGCTTCTTCTTGTCTACATCTCCATCCCCTTCATCATCAAACTGTGTCCGTCCATCCAGGCCAAACTCGTCTTCCTCAACTTCGGTGAGTGTTTACAGCTGCTCTGCCACTGCCGCCATTTTATCTTATCTCATCTAGTTTAGTTTTATCTTATCTGGTTCTGATTTCTTTATTTTATTAATTCCTTCCGATGATTGACAGTGAGTGTAACAGAAGTGTCTGATACAGTCGTCAGCAGTCATGTGACCTCTGCCCCCCCCCCCCCCCCCCCCCCAGTGAGAATGCCGTTCTTCATCGACCTGAAACGACCTCTGGACCAGGGGCTGAACCACACACACAACTTCTACCTGGAGCCTGAGGCTGGACTCAGGATCGGAGTCTGGTAACACACACACACGCACACACACACACACACACGCACACACACACACACACACCAAGCTCAGACGGATCTTGTTCTGATGATCATAAAACGTTCTGGTCAGTTGCGATTTTTACAGACGTTGATGTGAACCTGAACGTCTCATCCTGATGTTTCTGATTAACTGATCTCTGATTGGATGTTAACGTAGGCAAGATGACTGTAGGTGAGCTGTGATTGGCTGGTTTATTGGAGTCTGTTGTCTCTTTCATGTGTTCCAGGCACACAGTTCCCGCTCACATGTGGAGAGACGCTCAGGGGAAAGAAGCCGACTGGTACGACTCCATGTTTAGCTCCGCCCACCCTGTCATTCTCTATCTCCATGGCAACGCAGGAACAAGGTTACCCACCATCACACGTACACACACATCCCAACTACCTAACTTGAAGCTTTTATTTTGTTGTCACTTCCTGTGTGTTACTGTTAAGTGTTTCTTCTTCCTGTTTCTGACTGGAGACTTTGACCTTTGACCTTTCTGTTATTTGTCTGCAGAGGAGGAGACCACAGAGTCCAGCTGTACAAGGTACACACACACACACACACACACACACACACACACACACACACACACACAGTTATCATATCCTGTGACTGTAACAATGTGACTGTAACTTTGTGTTACATCCACACTGACATGTCTTGGTTTTAAAACTCATCACTGTTGCTATGGTTACACCTTCAGCTCCTGAATCAGACTTTTTTAAATGCTGCGGGTCCGCTTTCCTTTTGAAACTTCTGTGGTTGTGTTTTATTTTGAAATGTCTGGTTGTGTTTATTCTAACCAGGAACATGATGAGTTGTTGTTGAAAACAGTTGTTTGTATTTAACGCTCCTCTCCTGTCTCCCTTTAGGTCCTCAGTTCATTGGGCTACCATGTAGTCACGTTTGATTACAGAGGTGAGACACAACACGACAACACAACAAGAAGCTGCCGACACAATACTGACCACAGAGTGGTGGGTCTGTCTGTCTGTCTGTCTGTCTGTCTGTCTGTCTGTCTGTCTGTCTGTCTGTCTGTGTGTGTCTGTGTGTGTCTGTGTGAGTGCAGGCTGGGGCGACTCAGACGGGTCTCCATCAGAAGACGGGATGACGTCAGACGCTCTTTTCATCTACGACCAACTGAAACAACGACTCGATAAAACATCGCTTTATATCTGGGGACACTCTCTGGGGACAGGGTAACACACACACACAGACACACACTCACAGACACACTCACACATACATTACATATAATCACAATCCCCTTAGTTCTGATTAAATCTGATCATTTGATTTTTTTTTTTTTTTCAGAGTTGCCACCAACCTGGTCAGACGACTGTGTGACAGAGGTAACACACACACACACACACACACACACACACACACACACACACACACACACACACACACACACACATACACACACACACACACGTATGTTCTGGGTTTATGTCGAGGCAGAACCTTCAGAAAACGTCCTCTTTTTCCTCCGTGTTCACGCGTCCGTCCTGTTCGTTAAGAGAACAGGACGGACACTCCACAAACTGCACTTGAATTCTTATGCAGACTCACTGTGACTGCTTTTATTCCACACAACTGTGTTTTTGTATATAAATATATATTTCTTGTAAAATTCCTCCAAAGTGCAGTTTTAAATCACAACATTAAAATTCTTCATGTTATTTTCAGGAAATCCTCCAGACGCTCTGATCTTAGAATCTCCGTTCACCAACATCAGAGAGGAGGCCAAGAGCCACCCGTTCTCCATGGTAACACACACACACAACATGCAACACACACAACATGCAACACACACAACACATGCAACAAGGGCTGGGGCCTACTCGTCGTATTGAAGGTGGCTGCGCACAAAGCCTGGACCGTGATCTTCTAGCACAGGTCTCCAGTCGTGGGTCGGACCCGGACGTGGTTCAGGCTGAATCCCGGCAGCGCACGACAACAAATAATCAATAGGTGCAGCCCTACATGCAACACACACATGTTTGTACTTCTATCTTAGTGAGGACACTCGTTGGCATAATGATCCCCTATCCAAACCGGATTCTAACCCTCCCACCAGGTCTTAACCCTCACACAGTCCATTAAAGATCAGAGAGTGAGGACCGGCCAAAATGTCCTCACAAAGACATTTGTACAAGAGCACACACACACAACACACACACACACACAACAGGTGTGTATTTGACGTGTGTGTTTCTCAGGTGTACAGATACCTGCCTGGATTTGATTGGTTCTTCCTGGACACCATCACAGTGAATAACATCCGCTTCGCCAGCGATGAAAAGTACGTGACCTTTGACCTCTGAGCTTTAGTTCACTGGAACTTATTCTGAAAAACCTTCAGACTCAGGAACAATTTAAAAGTTGAATCTTTCAGGAGAAACTTTCTTTATGAACTTCAGGATCTTTTTGTTTCCGCTCTGGAATGTTTGGTTCATTTTCTGACGCTGGACGCGTTGAACCCGATGAGACAATCAGAGTGTTTGACCTTTGACCCGAAGCTTCACAGCATCAAGATAAAAACACAAAGTTTTAGTTTGTAAGAATTAACAAACCTGGAGTCTTCTCAGAGCGGCCTCTGGTGGTCATCAGAGGAACGTCCCTTTAACGTCTATAAATTCCACAGCTTGTAGTCGCAGTGCCCCCAGTGTTTGTCAGTGTTACTACAGCCTGAATGTGTGTGTCCGCAGTGTGAATCACATTTCCTGTCCAGTGTTGATCCTCCACGCTGAGGACGACCCTGTGGTCCCCTTCCATCTCGGCAAAAAGGTACAAATACAATTTAATAATCACATTAAAGAGTCAGTTCTTTTATGATTTAGAGATCGTTCAGTTCCACTCTTCTTCTTCTTCTTCTTCCTGCAGCTGTACAACATGGCGTCTCAGTCTAAAAGTCTCAGAGGACACAAAGTTCACTTTGTTCCGTTTCCGTCGTCTCTGAAATATAAACACAAGTTTATCTACAGGAGCCCAGAGCTGCCACACATCCTGAGGTACAACACCACACAAAACTCTACACAACACAGCAGTCTGACTTTATACGTCATCCTCTGTGATTTGTGGTTGTTTGTAGTTGTTGTTCAGAGCCTCACTCTGTCTTGGTTTCCAGTGATTTCCTGGGACCAGCTGGTTCGTGGCCCAGTGAGAAGACGACGGACGATTCAGCCTGAATCTCTTCTTCTCTCTTCTTCTCCTCTCACATCAGTTTGTTGTGAACTGAACAAACACACGATTCCTTTTTCTGTGATCATTCCTCACGCACCAACATGGAGATTCCACCAGGTATTTCATCATCGTAGCTTGAAACAAGACGGAGCTCGATTCTTTACGATCTGTGTGATTTATTTTGTTTTGTCATCGTAGTTCGTTTCTGTTTTTACTTTTCAACATCTGACCACGTCTTATTCTCCCGTCAGGTTTGTTTTTAACAATCTCTTCTCAGCCTGTTATGACTTGAATTATCGATTAAATATTTCTTGTTTATGTCGCTGTCTGGTTTTATTTGTGGTTTTGTGTGAAACAAGAACATAAATAAGAAACGTTCTGAGAAACAGAACTTAACTCGCTGAAAAGTGCGTCGGATCAACATTCATGTTAAGAAAACACTGATTCTGAATGAACACCATTACCCATAAGACACCTGTGAGGCATCTAGTTTCTGTACTTTCCAGTTTGACTTGTATCATCAAAGTTAGAATTTCAAACATTTTTTATGAAAATGTTTTTAAATCAAAAGTTTGTTCTAATTCACTTTAAAACAACTGAACTGAACTCGCTCGCTAAAAAAGTCAAGATTAAGATTCATGTTCAGAATAAACAAGCGTCTGAACAAACTGTTTCACCTCCGGCTGCTTCTGGACGTTTTAGGTCGATTCAGTTTTCTTGAACAAATTTTTCTTTATTTAAAAACAAAGAGACAGTTGATTAAATAAACTTTATTTAAAGGTCAGAAGTTGAAGTTGTGAAGGACGAGACTTCATGATATAAAAGTTGAATTCACCCACCAGAGCTTTTAAAGACAAACGTCAGTCACAGTTTCTCTCGTCTGAAGTTACTTACAAATTTTGACTTTTGGCACAAAAACATTCAAACATTAAAAATCGTCCGAACAAACGAGTCACGAGAAAATAACGAAGCGTTAAAACCCAGAGTCTGAACATGAAGTGAAACCGGAGCGATCATGTGTCGGAGTGTTTCCACGAGGTCAGAAAACAAGGCTGGATCCACCTGAACAGGACGCAGCGTGTGATTGGACGGTCAGAGCGGTCACATGACACCGACAGCTGCAGGTGGAGAGCAGGTACCACTGACTCCGCCCACTGTCAGCTGAGAGCAGCGCTTCACCACCTGCAGGTGTCAGGCTTCACGGAGGTCAGAGGTCAGAGCAGGATCATAGCCATCCTCAACATTCAGAATCCTTTCAACATAAAAGCCTTCAGTGTCCCTTCAGGGACTCGATGTAGTGGAACGTCGCTCCGAGAGCCCAACTGGTCTCCACCTGCTTGATGGTCCTCGCCAGCTGCAACACAGGTGTGACATCATCAGTGACATCACAGACATCCGAGTCAGAGTTTGACGAAGGTGATGCGACATCATCGTCATCATCACAGTTAAAACGTCTTCAAATGAATTCTGGGCTCTGATTGGCTCAAAGCGTCGTCACCTTCAAGTGTTTGTGTGGAGGAAATCCGAGCTCCTGCAGCAGGACGGACACGTAGACGAGGTCCAGACAGAGGAACGGACTCGGCTGCTGGACGGACTCTCCGCCGCACACTGACGCATTCACATCATGTGATCAATTCAAATCAAACACATTCAACTAAATGAACAAACTGAACGATCATGTGAAGGTTTAAGATCTAATAACAAATATGAAATATATTGAAATAACAGTGAAATGGTGAAATAATCCTAAAACCGATCAGGTGAGAACACTGACGGGGCTGAATTTAAATTTGATATTTATGTTGAAAAGCTGAATCAAAGTTTGTGTTTGATTATAGATTAAAGATATTATTACACATCAGATCATTAATTATCCTGAAATAATGAAATTCTATGTGAATAACCCGATGTCTCGTAGGTGATAGTCATTTCTACAAGGTGTGTTTCTCCATGTCACAGTCTTATGTTCATATATATTTCATACTTGTACTAGAAGGTCAATGTTTGCTGAACCTTCTTCTGCTTTGTTATTTGTCTATTTCTGTACGTTGAGAGCAAAGTTTCAAAGAGTCAAATTCCTTGTATGTGTACACACAGCCAATAAAGCTGCAGTTCAGATGATCCACCGCCAGGTGGTGCTACCTCACCTCTTTCTGCTGCATCCATGTAGTCGGACACTTTGATGGTCCCCCCCTTCTTCTCCTCTGACACACACACACACACACACACACACACACACACACACACACACACACACACACACACACACACACACACACACACACACACACACACACACACACACACACACACACACACACACACACACACACACACACACAGACAGTTAACTCTTGTTGTAGTTTGTATGGCTTCACTCAGCGACAGGACTCATTCATTGGTTAACTCCTCAGGCGAAGGTTGACAACACAGAGCAGGCTATCGACTCTGCCACAGGGGGGCGCTGACACACACGGAGCTATTGGCTGCTGTAAACAACCAATCAACCACGACTGTTTTTACCAGACACATAAATATGAGGAAATCAAACACATCGACTTAAAACTACAGACTGAATGTTGATGTTATATATTATTACTGTATCATTGTTGATTAGATGGTTCTCTCACCGATCACTCCGAGGTCGACGGCTCGGTCGTAGTAGTAGGAGAAGGCATAGAAATCCACGTCAGCAACTTCAGACGGCTTCGTCACCTTCCTGTACAGAACCTTCTCCACTTTGGTGCGACACGCCTCGTACACCGGTTCCCCTGAAACACAAACACAAGGTTCCTCCATGACGGGTCACTGCACAGCAGCCAACCAATCACAACGTAGTGTGCACTTTACCTGCCTTCTGTCCCTTCACAGTGTAGACGACGTCAGCATGCTCCCAACTGCCAGAGTACTCTGGAGCAAGGCAGGGGCTGACCAGCTCAGTGCTGCCCCCTACTGCACACACACACACAAAATATATATATTAAAACTTCAGAAGAAGAAGTCTTCGTCTTCAGAGTGAATTCAGCTCATGTTGCTATAGAATCTTAGTCTTCAGGTGAAAAACATTAACTTCACCATCAGGGGTGTAGCAACAGGGTGGGGGGGGGCTGAGAACAGCTGAGAAGATCTTTAAATTCTAAAATCGCAGAAATGTGGACGGAGCCTAGAAGTCGAAATGTGTGATAAGAACGACCTGAAAGGACAGAATCCATCTTTGACAAACATTTATTTAACATCTACTCGATGACCAGGGAACGATCCAGATAATTTGACTTCACTTTTTCCATCTATATTTCCACCTCATCAGTCTCAGACCAACACAATGTTTTTATCTCTGTGTTTGGTCTCCACCACCTCCTGACAGAAACATCAGGTTTATTAATTACTTATTATTGATCCCGTCAGAAATCTGTTCGCATGAAGGTTGTTAAGTTCCGGTTTTGTTTTTTTAAAAAGATGTGTTTTCTACATCATCTCCATCCAGTTTGAGTTCAGGTGGAACAGCATCATCAGAAGCTTCATGTGGACGCTGACTGAATGTTGTTATTTTGTGGTGCACAGCCAGAAACACACATCGTCAGCTGAGTGGATCTGAGCTGCAGCTTCTTACAGGAGCCAAATCACAGCAACAGCTGGCAGGCAAGGAATTAATCTTGTGTTATTAAAAGATTAGATAATGGCTTATTTATCTGACGGGGGGGGGCGGGGGAGAGGCCTCTAAAAGGCAGATATGAAAGCAAATTGAAAAACAAGAAGAAGAAAAAAAAGAAAAAGAGTAAAAATGTGGATTGTATACGTACGGGGGGAACTGTCGACGCCGCCTAAGATGGCCAGACGAGCCGACATCAGACCCAGACCCAGATAACTGTGGAGACACGACGTCATCTGTAAACGCTCTGATTGGCTGAAAGTGGTCCATGTTTCTACTTCCAGATTCAGTTCCTCTTATTGAACCAAAAACTGAATACATGTCATTTTTTAACGTCATACATTTGATGACGTAACAATGAGCTTGTGTGTGTGTGTGTGTGTGTACCTGTGAGTGTAGACGGTGTGTGTAGTGTTGAACATCTGGAAGGATCTGATGTCATCTATAGGTGAGGTCTGGATGGTTTTCTGCTCAGAGAGAAACAACATCATCACACATCTGACATCCTCACATGATGTCATCACATCTGACATCATCACAGTCATCACCTCGTCCTGAGGACTGAAGGTGATCTGAGTCGACCCCCCGCCCAAATCCAACATCCCCACTGTGGGCGAGCCAGCACCATGAAGACCGCCTGGAGAGAGAGAGAGAGAGAGACAATAGTCCAATACACACACACACACACACACACACACACACACACACACACACACACACACACACACACACACACACACACACACACACACACACACACACACACACACACACACACACACACACAGTATTTGTGTGTTCTCACCAGTGAGGAAGTTGACCGTGATCCAGGCAGAAATCCCTGAACACAGGAGATCAGAGTTGGGTTCAATCTCTTCACCTTCATCTGTATACACAGTCTACTGCTAACCTGCTTACATGCTCATATGAAACTGGTGACCTGATGGTGGCGCTAGATAAAAACCAGCGATATGACAGTTCATCCTGAGGGGAACATATTATGCTTCAGTCTGAACCACAAAACTTATTTCAGAATAAAGTTTCTCACAGTGTTTGACAGTGAAGATGATTAAAAAAACAAAGTAGACGTTAAATGAATGTTTGTAAAGATGTTTCTGTCGTTTCAGTTCATCTCTCTGATGTTGTTCAAGTGTTTCTGATCAGTTTGGTTTGAATCAGTTATTGATGATATAAAAACAGGCTGAGACATCATGATTGACAGCTGAGACTGACTCAGGATTGGTCAGGTGAGTGTATGGGCGGGACCTTATACCACGGCTGTACAGTCGGATTATGTCATCACCACAAGATGGCAGCGTTCGTATTTGAGATATTTCACGTGGTCGTTCTCTATTTACAGTCTTTGGTTTGACCCAAGTTTTTCTTTGAGGAAAATAAGTTTTACATTTTCATTTTAACCATTTTAAATCCCATGATTGTTTTCCAGAAATGTTCGAGGAGATTGTGAAGAATCACAAACGTTACTTAACGGTTATATTAATAAATCTTCTCTCAACAGAAGGTTGATCATGAGGCAGAGTTCTCGTTCCTGACATTCAAAGTAATTTAAACATCAGTCGTCTAAAATAAAGACGTGAGAGCAACATGTTCTGAGCTAGTGGACGTTCTGTTATTCAGGTCAACTCAAAGACGACATTAGTGTCTATGGCAGAATGTTTGCACTCAGCTGCTGCATGCATTAGTGCCTTTTACCAGCGACCCCTGACCTCGGCCACATGCAGAAGTCCATGATTACTGGGCCTGATAGAAACTGTATCATAGGAGCTTTACCATAAAACTCTGATGCGGAGACACTAAGAAGCAATTTTCAAACAAAACAAACATAGACTCGGCTTTAGGTCGGGAGCTCAACACCGGCACTTAGCACCCTTCCGCCCCCAGTAACCACTCAAGAGATCTGCATTAACAATAAGTCGCTTCGATTCAGGACGCTCGCAGGGTAATCTCAGCCGCGGATAAGCATCCAGGGCAAGAATAGCAAAATATCTGAGCGATAATAAGGCTGATGGAATCCGGTTAGACTTCTGAAGAGGAGGAGGAATCTGTCCATTAGTGGCTCAGTGACGGAGGAAAAGTGGAGCGGGATAAGAAGTTAATTCAGTGATCATTAAAAAGACATTTGTGGTGGAGCAGAGTAACGAGCTGATCCCACTCAGAGAGAAGGAGAAAACATTTCAGAGGGGGGGGGGTTAATCGGCCTCCCTCCCTCTTCAAGATTAAGTGGAACATTATCCCACATGGACATAATTGCTTGTATGAACTAGTTTAAAAGGATTGGATTATATGAATGCCGAGCTCATGTCCATTCACAGTGAGTGACATGTCAGCCCTGTCTAGTCTATATATATTATATATACACATTATATATTCTATACATGTCCTGTAACACTGGTGTTAGTGGATCACTGTGGTAACAGAGAAGAAGAGGTCACCACAGGGTCACAACCATAAACTAAATAAAGATGGATCATGACAACTGAACCCATTTCACCTCTATCTCCCCCTGGTGGCTGGCTGCAGTATAGGTCATAAAACATCCTCCATGTCAGCAGATGGGAAATGGACCAACCTAAAAAAAAATCTAAGTAGTAGTAGACTAAATGTTTAAATAAATGTTTCTCAAAACCACAACATGTCAGTGTTCGTATCTGGAATAATTCAGCTTCATTTCTGGAGGAAGAGGAGATGTGTCGTCTTTATATACAGTCACTGATCGTCTTTATATACAGTCACTGATCATCTTTATATACAGTCACTGATCGTCTTTATATACAGTCACTGATCGTCTTTATATACAGTCACTGATCATCTTTATATACAGTCACTGATCGTCTTTATATACAGTCACTGATCGTCTTTATATACAGTCACTGATCCTCTTTATATACAGTCACTGATGGTCTTTATATACAGTCACTGATGGTCTTTATATACAGTCACTGATCGTCTTTATATACAGTCACTGATCATCTTTATATACAGTCACTGATCGTCTTTATATACAGTCACTGATCGTCTTTATATACAGTCACTGATGGTCTTTATATACAGTCACTGATCATCTTTATATACAGTCACTGATCATCTTTATATACAGTCACTGATCATCTTTATATACAGTCACTGATCGTCTTTATATACAGTCACTGATCGTCTTTATATACAGTCACTGATCCTCTTTATATACAGTCACTGATGGTCTTTATATACAGTCAGTGATCCTCTTCATATACAGTCACTGATGTCTTTATATACAGTCACTGATCGTCTTTATATACAGTCACTGATCGTCTTTATATACAGTCACTGATGGTCTTTATATACAGTCACTGATCGTCTTTATATACAGTCACTGATCGTCTTTATATACAGTCACTGATCGTCTTTATATACAGTCTGATGTTGACAGACTGACCCTTTGATCAGAACATGTCCTCATCTCTTGATAAGTTTATTAGATTACAGATGTTTGTCTCGTGTCCTCGTAGATGATGTTGAACATCATCCTGTTTCTCTTCATATAAACTGAAGAGCTGCGACTGATTTCCCCAACGAAAACACCAATATGGAGGATTAGAGACGAGATGAGAGCAGAGACAAAATGATGAAGATTTAACTTTGGAAAGACAATAAACATTAAACATCTGCTGCAGCTGATTCACCTGCATATATATATATATATATATATATATATATATATATATATATATATATATATACTGCTGCGTCTGCGTGTAATTGGACTGTACCTCAACAAGTCAACATACTTTATATAAAGACGATCTTCAACCAAAATTAAGAAAAATGATCCGATACGAACGCTGCCATCTTGTGGTGATGACAGTCAGAGTCTGTGCAGTAGTGATCGTGGGGTGGAGCCTTTGGATCGAGGCTGTCAATCACGACGTCTCAGCTTGTTTTATATCATCAAATAACTGATTCAAACCAAACTGATGAGAAACACTTGAACAACACCAGAGAGATAAGAACGACCTGAAATGACAGAAGCATCTTTGACAAACATTTATTTAACATCTACTTGGATTTTTTTGTTTGGTTCATGTCCCATCTGCTAACATGGAGGAAGGTTTATGAGCTATACTGCAGCCAGACACCAGGGGGCGATAGACATATCTGGCTTGACTTTGGGAACGGTCATGTTGTCCATCTTTATTACTTTTTTGAGGTTTTCAGTTTGACAGGTTTTGAACCAAGGAGCAGAAACTTCATGACTAAAGCACAAGAACACGTCTGTCACACGTTCCCATTCAGAGCCTGATCCTGACATGATCCACAGACCTGGGGCCGGGTCCACGTCTGGTGAAACCGTTTATTCTCATGGCAATGAGTTTCCCATGGCAACGCAAGTGATGTCATCAGACCCCCCCCGCCTCACCCCAACTGGAAGAGGCAGCCCCCCCACACTGAGTCTGGTTCTAGAGGTTTCTTCCAGTAATGAGGGAGTTTTTCCTCCACAGTCGCCAAAGTGCTGCTCATTGTGGGAACTGTTGGTTTCTCAATAAAACATTCTTGACCTTCGATGTAAAGAGCCTTGAGATAACGTATATTATGATTTGGTGTTATACAAATAAAATTGAATTGACTTGAATAACAAAGACACGTTACCTTCGTCAGTTCCGTCCATGATGGACACGCTGTCGTCTCTGGACAGAAAGGGAGACTGGAGAAACAACGCCCTCACCTGTTCACAAAGAGGACAACACATGCTGTTGAAAAAAATGTACTTATTAATTTAACAAAGTTGCGATGGATGAATGTTACACTGTAAAATGTGTCACACACAACACTATTAAACCTCAGTCACTGCACTGAGATGTTTGTGGAATTAGTTATTAATCATAAAACAATATTACAATCGCTAAAAAATATTATCAATTAAATATATCAACACTGTGAGCTGTTCTCAGATGTTATTTGTATTGTCTCATATTCCCAGTTTGTCTCACAGACGTTAACAAGGATCAACTTCCTCTGTTCTTCACTCAACAAGAGTCAAACAGAAACTTCATGATCAGTGAATAAAGCTCAGTCCCATGTGAGGACCCTCTCCCAGGACACAAGGACAACAGCTGCTGATGGAACTGAACACATCAACACAACAACAGGATTCACGACATGAGAAGAACCAGTTGGTAACTTCATGTTTGAAGTGTTTCTACAGAATGTCTGATGGAGATGAAGGAGCAGAGGAGCTGAGGACTTCCTGTCAGTGATGGTAGAAGATGTGAGGAGACAAAGATCAGATCTGGTTCAACGTGTCAGACGAGTGAGTTTTAAAAACAAACGTTTTCTCTTCATGTTTTACATCAGTTTTATTAATTCTAGATTCATGGGAAATGAGCGTCATTATAAATCTTCCTGTTAGTATATTCTGATATAATCAGATTTTATATTAGATTTGAATTTTAATCAGCTCTGTTTGTCTGGATCAGGTTCAGTCTGATAAAAAAAAAGAGCAAAGCTTCAGATTAAATCACATTTTGGACGAACGCTCTCGTCCTGTTTTTACCCGTTACTTAAAAGATTTAATAGACTTTTCTTTTTTTGGCTCTGAGGTTGATGGCGATGATGATGAAGAGGAGGAGGATGAACAGACGTTAGATTCCAGTGAGGATATTAGCTGAAGGAACGAGAGGAGCTGAATATGAGGACGACAGTAGACTATTGATCTGATCGGCTTATCAGGTCTTTGAGTATTAATGTCTGTTTTTGTTTAACCATTAGTTATCTTTAATTAAGGTTTTAATTTTATATATCTAAATTTTGTATATTATTTTAGTTTGTTTTAGTTTGTTTCTATTCATTTTAATTACTTTAAATGTTGATTTTGTTTGATTGAGTCCAGATATTCAAATGACAAAAAGGATCTGAATCCTCCTGCTGCTGCAGAAATTAATAGAATAAAATAGCTTTCTGGTCTTTGGAGCCTGTAAACCTTTTCAAGTAGAAACCAAAATTAAAACTTTGAACCACAAAAACCAGCAGAATAGGTCTCCTTTAAAAACCACAGTGAACTCTCCCTCCAGTTCTGGGACTATCACAGAAGCTACGCAATTCCTTTACAGCAATCAAACACTTATAGTGATCCATTTGGTCTGGGACTGTGATTCCTGTAAACAGCTTCCACTATAATAATCAATTATTATATACAATCTCATCTGAACGGAAATCCAAAACTAATTCAAGTTAAAAATAACAAAATAGAAATGACAAAAATACCATAAATAGCACAATGTATATCAGGTTTATAGTGTGTGTGTGTGTCTGTCTGTCTTACATTGGCCAGCAGGTGGTTGGCCTTCTCTCCAGGAAGTAGGCGGAGTCCGGCTGTTGCCTTCAGGACCACAGGGGTGATGTTCCAGACTGATTGGGGGACACTGGACTTGGCAACGTCTAACAGCTCCATGATCCCTGACGTGCACTGTGCACGAGGAGGATGTGGCAGAGCATGAGACACCACTGAGGCTGAGTATCAGTGATATTAGTGCTCGACTATTCTTTAACCACAGGAAACAAAATAATGTAAAAACTGCCAAACGTCACAACATCCTGGACGTGATCAGCACACACACCTTCTCTGGATCGTCAGCGTACGCAGACAGGCCGGGTTTGATGGCTCTGAACATCTCATGGGCCAACGACAGAGCTTCTGCAGTTACGTCACACACTCTCATCAAATATCAAACATATCAAATCATCTCACGTGACAAGAAGAAACTGAAGATTCTTGTTTTAAAAAAATTACTAAAACAACGATCAATTACCAAAACATTCACCAGTCAAACCACTGATGGATTTTGTTTTAGCTTTAACTAAACGTGTTATTATTGCTTGTGGGACAGATTTACAATCATGTTAAACACGTGTTCAAGTCTCTACCTCTGTTTTCCATCTGAAACTTGAAGACGTGGATTCTCGTCCCCGTGCTCCCAGCATCGAACATGATTCCGTACCGGAAACTGGGTCCGGCATCAGAAGGCGACGTGGCGTCTCCGATCCGGTCCAAGGGGGACAGGTGGTGGGGAGGTAGTCCGACGGCGTACGGCTTCAAGAAGCTGTAGTGACGCTTGACGAACATGAGGTAGACGAGCAGGCAGCCGATGAAGAGGAAAACTCCGGCAAGCTTTGGTCTCTTCATCACAACTCATTCTGTGGAGCCAGAAAAACATATTTACATGTCAGAGTGAGTCCATGTGAGGAAACAGCAGGACAACGTCTTCCCACACTCACATTAACAGGAGCCTCTTCGTCAGTCTGTCGTCATCAGCTCCTGTCGACACGTCATCGAAAATATGTTTGTTGTAAAACTTGATTTGTGGGTCACATGACATGAAACTATTCAAACGATGCAGTCAGATGACCCCGCCCCTTAGTTGTAGCGCTAACTTCACCTGAGGCTAACCAAACCAGTGTGTGTGTGTGTGTGTGTGTGTGTGTGTGTGTGTGTGTGTGTGTGTGTGTGTGTGTGTGTGTGCGAGACATTTCAATATAATTCATTGATCTTAATCTGAAACAAACACTAATGGAGGAAATAAAAAGCTGAATCACTTCCACGACGTTGTAGAGACATGCTAACAGCAACATGACGTCATGATGTCAAATAATCATTAGATACCAACACAGACAATAAAGATCGATGCTAACAGCTAGCAGGTTAGCCAGTGACGTCACAGTGTCGCGGGTCAAACAGAAGTTTTTAATGAACAAACACTAAAATGTTCGTTAAAGAACCGGAACACAAACCGTCAGATGTTCGTTAACTGTTCATCTCCTCCAGCGACACTTCATCTACACGGCGCCGTCTGATGACGTCACAGCGACGTGTCCGGAAATAAAGGGAAACAGAAACAGAATCTTGCGTCGAAACAGACATTTACGTGATAAAACGAAGAATTCTCCCCTAAATGTAATTTAATATTCATCCTCATGTATTTTCTCGCTTCTATAAAAATGTGACAGAATCTTCAGAGGACGAACCTGTGGCTATGGCGCCACCACCAGGACAAACTACACATGCCAGTAATGGCCTTTAATAACCCAGAGGATGTGAAGGGTCACGTGACGAGTTTCACCTGAGATCAGATCACAGGCGTCCACATACTTTTGTCCTTCATCATCCTCTTCTTCTTCTTACTGAACCTTCCTCTTCCTCCTCTTCTTACTGAACCTTCCTCCTCCTCTTCTTACTGAACCTTCCTCTTCCTCCTCTTCTTACTGAACCTTCCTCCTCCTCTTCTTACTGAACCTTCCTCCTCCTCTTCTTACTGAACCTTCCTCCTCCTCTTCTTACTGAACCTTCCTCCTCCTCTTCTTACTGAACCTTCCTCTTCCTCCTCTTCTTACTGAACCTTCCTCCTCCTCTTCTTACTGAACCTTCCTCCTCCTCTTCTTACTGAACCTTCCTCCTCTTCTTACTGAACCTTCCTCCTCTTCTTACTGAACCTTCCTCCTCCTCTTCTTACTGAACCTTCCTCCTCCTCTTCTTACTGAACCTTCCTCCTCCTCTTCTTACTGAACCTTCCTCTTCCTCCTCTTCTTACTGAACCTTCCTCTTCCTCCTTTTCTTACTGAACCTTCCTCCTCCTCTTCTTCTTACTGAACCTTCCTCTTCCTCCTCTTCTTACTGAACCTTCCTCTTCCTCCTCTTCTTACTGAACCTTCCTCCTCCTCTTCTTACTGAACCTTCCTCCTCCTCTTCTTACTGAACCTTCCTCTTCCTCCTCTTCTTACTGAACCTTCCTCCTCCTCTTCTTACTGAACCTTCCTCCTCCTCTTCTTACTGAACCTTCCTCCTCTTCTTACTGAACCTTCCTCCTCTTCTTACTGAACCTTCCTCCTCCTCTTCTTACTGAACCTTCCTCCTCCTCTTCTTACTGAACCTTCCTCTTCCTCCTCTTCTTACTGAACCTTCCTCTTCCTCCTTTTCTTACTGAACCTTCCTCCTCCTCTTCTTCTTACTGAACCTTCCTCTTCCTCCTCTTCTTACTGAACCTTCCTCTTCCTCCTCTTCTTACTGAACCTTCCTCCTCCTTTTCTTACTGAACCTTCCTCCTACTCTTCTTACTGAACCTTCCTCCTCCTCCTCCTCTTCTTACTGAACCTTCCTCCTCCTCCTCTTCTTACTGAACCTTCCTCCTCCTCTTCTTACTGAACCTTCCTCTTCCTCCTCTTCTTACTGAACCTTCCACTTCCTCCTCTTCTTACTGAACCTTCCTCCTCCTCCTCTTCTTACTGAACCTTCCTCCTCCTCCTCTTCTTACTGAACCTTCCTCCTCCTCTTCTTACTGAACCTTCCTCTTCCTCCTCTTCTTACTGAACCTTCCACTTCCTCCTCTTCTTACTGAACCTTCCTCCTCCTCTTCTTACTGAACCTTCCTCCTCCTCCTCTTCTTACTGAACCTTCCTCCTCCTCTTCTTACTGAACCTTCCTCCTCCTCTTCTTACTGAACCTTCCTCCTCCTCTTCTTACTGAACCTTCCTCCTCCTCCTCTTCTTACTGAACCTTCCTCCTCCTCTTCTTACTGAACCTTCCTCCTCCTCCTCTTCTTACTGAACCTTCCTCCTCCTCTTCTTACTGAACCTTCCTCCTCCTCCTCTTCTTACTGAACCTTCCTCCTCCTCTTCTTACTGAACCTTCCTCCTCCTCTTCTTACTGAACCTTCCTCCTCCTCTTCTTACTGAACCTTCCTCTTCCTCCTCTTCTTACTGAACCTTCCTCTTCCTCCTCTTCTTACTGAACCTTCCTCCTCCTCCTCTTCTTACTGAACCTTCCTCTTCCTCCTCTTCTTACTGAACCTTCTTCCTCCTCCTCTTCTTACTGAACCTTCCACTTCCTCCTCTTCTTACTGAACCTTCCTCTTCCTCCTCTTCTTACTGAACCTTCCTCTTCCTCCTCTTCTTACTGAACCTTCCTCCTCCTCCTCTTCTTACTGAACCTTCCTCTTCCTCCTCTTCTTACTGAACCTTCCTCTTCCTCCTCTTTTTACTGAACCTTCCTCCTCCTCCTCTTCTTACTGAACCTTCCACTTTCCTCCTCTTCTTACTGAACCTTCCTCTTCCTCCTCTTCTTACTGAACCTTCCTCCTCCTCCTCCTCTTCTTACTGAACCCTCCTCCTCCTCCTCCTCCTCACTCTGCTCCATATATGTCATTTCATCTATAAGCCTTTAATAGCTGTTTATCAGTTAATGGTTCTCTAATCTTTCTGCTGCTTTTTATTTTCATCACTCTGATGGTCGACACAACAAAAGCAGAGTTGAGTGGATCCTAATCGTCTGCAGATTTACATACAAATGTCACTTACACACAATTACACACTCTAATCCAACTAAGTTGTTAATCGACACACAAAGACACATACACACACACTGTCGATACTGTTCCTATTATAACAAACATTTCACATTTTCTTCAATTTAATTTATTCTCTCTGCTTATATCTTTGTGCTTGTTTTGTATCTTTGTGCTTGTTTTGTATCTTTGTGCTTGTTTTGTATCTTTGTGCTTGTTTTGTGTCTTTGTGCTTGTTTTGTATCTTTGTGCTTGTTTTGTGTCTTTGTGCTTGTTTTGTGTCTTTGTGCTTGTTTTGTATCTTTGTGCTTGTTTTGTATCTTTGTGCTTGTTTTGTATCTTTGTGCTTGTTTTGTGTCTTTGTGCTTGTTTTGTGTCTTTGTGCTTGTTTTGTATCTTTGTGCTTGTTTTGTGTCTTTGTGCTTGTTTTGTGTCTTTGTGCTTGTTTTGTGTCTTTGTGCTTGTTTTGTATCTTTGTGCTTGTTTTGTGTCTTTGTGCTTGTTTTGTATCTTTGTGCTTGTTTTGTGTCTTTGTGCTTGTTTTGTATCTTTGTGCTTGTTTTGTGTCTTTGTGCTTGTTTTGTGTCTTTGTGCTTGTTTTGTATCTTTGTGCTTGTTTTGTGTCTTTGTGCTTGTTTTGTATCTTTGTGCTTGTTTTGTGTCTTTGTGCTTGTTTTGTGTCTTTGTGCTTGTTTTGTATCTTTGTGCTTGTTTTGTATCTTTGTGCTTGTTTTGTGTCTTTGTGCTTGTTTTGTGTCTTTGTGCTTGTTTTGTGTCTTTGTGCTTGTTTTGTATCTTTGTGCTTGTTTTGTGTCATTGTGCTTGTTTTGTGTCTTTGTGCTTGTTTTGTGTCTTTGTGCTTGTTTTGTGTCTTTGTGCTTGTTTTGTATCTATCTTTTTTTGTGGAATTGATATTATGATCTAATGTTGTTCTCTCTTACCAAAATATGTATTGATTATCAGTGACATCCCTCCAGATTTGTCTTTGTCTCCATCATCTGTGTTTTGTCTCAGTTTCCTGTGTTTTTACATCACACCATGTATGTAAATATAAATAGACGTGTTAAACACAGATCATACATGTGGTTAAAAACAGACTTTTCCTCCACTTCTCCACGACGACCCGAGCGGGGACCTTCCTCTATGTGGGTCATGTGATCCATCAGCAGGATTATTAGAGAATCATTTGAAGGATTTGTGGGATATAATTCAACATGTTCGCATCATAATTGACAGAAGATTCCACTTTCATCCTGTAAGACGCAGCTTCAGTGTGGATTAGACATCTGGACTGAGCTGCCTTATTTTCTGAGTCTTATTAGGCTGCGTCTGATTTATCCCTCATCATCATCATCATCATCATCATCATCATCATCATCATCATCATCTCGTCCAATCTGCTGCGTCGTCCTCTCACAGATGTTTCCAACAGGAAGTGATGCAGACGAAGGAAATCAACATCGTTCAAATGTAAAAACAAGATAAAACAATTTCATTTGAAAATAAATAGTTATTCTTATTGTTGTTGTTGTTAGTAAACATTTCTGTAGAATATGAGAATATGTGTATTTCAGTGTTTTAATTTCATATGATGAAATCTAAACTTGCAAAACTTTGATTCAAGTCAAAAATAAAAAAGAGCAAAAGAGAATTTCAGGTGTTTTGGATGTTTTACTCTCAGATGAACAGAAGGAAGATTGTGCTCCTGCTGAGTAATTGGGGTCATGATGATATTTTATAAAACCATCAGCGCTTCTAAAAAACCAATAAAGGAGAGTGAAGGACGGTGTCCAATCCGACGGCCACTGGTCTATTTTTGGAGGAAAAAAGGAAAAGAAATGATGATTAATGTTATTGGATTATTTACATTGCCCTCAACATGATTGAGCCTCAGAAATGAAATTAAAATGTGTGTTGAATGGGATTTTCCAGGAAAGTCCTGTAAAAACCACGACGGTAATAAGGAATGACTAATTCTCCTAAAGTCGATTAAACATCCACAGTGAAACACACTGAGGCCGCAGAACAAATAAGATGAGGATTAGACGAGCGGCTCCGTGAAGAGGCAGATTAAAGCATTTTTATCTATTATTTTGATTATTATCCAGCGTGTTCTTGTTGTGAAGGATTAACTCAACTGGTTAGTCCACAAAACAAACCATTAACCACAGAAATGAAGGATTAGTTTTATTTCAGCAAACTGACAAACAAACATCAGTCACTTCACATTCAGATTTAAAATCATCAGGGAGAAGAACTGATTATTATTATTTCACCTAGAAACAACAAAATATTCATCCTCCCTATATATATACATGTATACACATATATATGTACATGTATATACATGTACATATATATACAAATATGTAAATATACATGTATATTCAGTCACAAGTCAGTCTCATGTATAAATGCATGAATGTAAATATATGTAAATAAATGTATAAATATAGAGATGTTATGAATGTATGAAAATATAAATGTATAGAAGTATATAAATGTAAAGAATTAGAAGTAAATGTATACAAATAAAATTGTATGAACATATAAATATCTGAAGTGAAGGATTCAGGTATTTGTAGACGTTCTCTTCATTTTTCAATCTATTTTAAATAAACCCTTCAGATTAGCTTCAGAGTTCGAGTGCATCAAATAAAGAAAATTGCATTAAATTATCCCATTAAAATTATTATATTTGCTGCACTGCAACATTATATAATGAAACAAAGTGGTTTTACTCACTGATCCCTCAGACCTCATCTACAAAGGAGCCGGCTACCAAATGAAAATAGGATTGTTATAATGCAGCTGCATCCAAATGAAAAACTACAGCCAGGATGAGGACAACAATGAGGATGAGGACGATGAAGGTGGGGACAAGGGATGAGCAACAGTGAGGGCGCGGACCACCACAAGGGCAAGGATGGGAATAGGGACAAGGGTGAGGATGAGGGTGAGGATGAGGATGATGAGAAGGAGGATGGTGATAATGAGGTAGATGATGTGAGTGAGGATGAGGGTGAGGGTGACACACACACACTCACTCTTGTATTTCTATCTTAGAGAGGACACTAACCTAAACCTAATTGTAACTCTTAGAACATAGAGACTCCGCCTCTCAGTCACAGTTCAGCACACGTTCAGAACCAATGAGATCAAACAGTTACTGCACATCGCACTCACTTTGATCATAAACACTATGCAGATATTTATCACATTGTGAAGAGACAGCTTATTAAAACCATTGATCTACCACAGGTCACTGGTACCACAGTCACTGGTACCACAGGTTTCTCTGTTACATTTGGAATTTTAAATTTACCTTAAAGAGCTGATGGTACCTTATCACCACTAGACCCCTGAGCTCCCAGAACTCAGGCTGTTGTCCCTGAAGTCTCTAAAGCAGAGGAGGAGCCAGAGCTTCAGCATCAAGCTCCTCACACACACACACTCCTTAAACAGTTTCTGATTACTCTGTTAGATTCAGTTCAATTCAATTTAATTTGCATAGCACCAAATCATAATATACATCATCTCAAGGAACTTTACATTGAAGGTCAAGGAGGAGGGGGGGGGGGACCAGGAACACTTGTGCAGCATCAGGTATCAGCTCTGAGTTTAACCTTAAATGTAGAGAAGGTGTCTGACTCCCGAACCCAGAATGGGAGCTTGTTCCACAGGAGAGGAGCCTGGGAGCTGAAGGTTCTACCTCCTGTTCTGCTCTTACTGACTCTAGAACCCAGAGAGAACCTGTGTTTTGAGAGTGAAGTGATCTATTTGTATAATATGGTGTTAGAGCTCTTTGATATATGAAGGGGTTTGATTGTAGATTACATAGTTAGATTACTTTGTTAGATTACATAGTTAGATTACTTTGTTAGATTACATGTTAGATTACATAGTTAGATTACTTTGTTAGATTACATGTTAGATTACATAGTTAGATTACTTTGTTAGATTACATAGTTAGATTACTTTGTTAGATTACATGTTAGATTACTTTGTTAGATTACATGTTAGATTACATAGTTAGATTACTTTGTTAGATTACATGTTAGATTACATAGTTAGATTACTTTGTTAGATTACTTTGTTAGATTACTTTGTTAGATTACATGTTAGATTACTTTGTTAGATTACATGTTAGATTACTTTGTTAGATTACATGTTAGATTACATAGTTAGATTACTTTGTTAGATTACATGTTAGATTACATAGTTAGATTACTTTATTAGATTACATAGTTAGATTACTTTGTTAGATTACATAGTTAGATTACTTTGTTAAATGACATGTTAGATTACATAGTTAGATTACATAGTTAGATTACTTTGTTAAATTACATGTTAGATTACATAGTTAGATTACATAGTTAGATTACTTTGTTAGATTACTTTGTTAGATTACTTTGTTAAATGACATGTTAGATTACATAGTTAGATTACATGTTAGATTACATAGTTAGATTACTTTGTTAGATTACTTTGTTAGATTACATAGTTAGATTACTTTGTTAGATTACATAGTTAGATTACATGTTAGATTACTTTGTTAGATTACTTTGTTAGATGACATAGTTAGATTACTTTGTTAAATGACATGTTAGATTACATAGTTAGATTACATGTTAGATTACATAGTTAGATTACTTACTTTGTTAGATTACATAGTTAGATTACATAGTTAGATTACTTTGTTATATTACATAGTTAGATTACATAGTTAGATTACTTTGTTAGATTACTTTGTTAGATTACATAGTTAGATGACATAGTTAGATTACTTTGTTAGATTACTTTGTTAGATTACATAGTTAGATTACATAGTTAGATTACTTTGTTAGATTACTTTGTTAGATTACATAGTTAGATTACTTTGTTAGATTACATAGTTAGATTACATAGTTAGATTACTTTGTTAGATTACATGTTAGATTACATGTTAGATTACTTTGTTAGATTACATAGTTAGATTACTTTGTTAGATTACATAGTTAGATTACATAGTTAGATTACTTTGTTAGATTACATAGTTAGATTACATGTTAGATTACTTTGTTATATTACATATTGTCTTACAGCCTCCTGACCTTTAATATCTCAGCAGTGAAAAGTTAAACCCTTCAGTCAATCTGCTGCTTCTCGATTAAAGTGACTCTAAAGCTTATTCAACACAATCTTAATCAAATCAAAGCTAAACTTTTGACATCATTTTATATCAGCCGCAGGTCAAAGGTCGACACACACACACACACACACACACACACACACACACACACACACACACACACACACACAGATTCTGGTTCAGAAAAGACAAACAGACACCTTGTGGACCTTCAGTATCAGGAAGTGACTCCACTCACCAAAATAAAATCATTAAATACTAAATGTCAGATTTTTTTCTCATGTTATTTTCAGACTGTGATGCTCAGAGCTTCATTTCCTGAGAATCTGTTAATTTTATTGTTTTTCACTCACATTACATGATTACTGCAACGACTCAAATCACTTAATGCACCATTATTGAGGCCAGGCGCTCACTGCGCTCCTTTAGCCAAATGACTGTTGATATTTGCTTTTAATTTAAGCAATCCACTACAAGACTCATTAACATGCTGCTAGATTAACTGCTTCAAGCTGCGGTTATCCTGCTCTTAATGCCCAGATAATCCCTGCTAACTTGGATTGGAGGCTACAATGAGATAAGCAGCGAATATGAAGAGATGAAGGAGAAACTGTCTGATCTGAGCTCAGTACCTCCATGATTGTTTTTCTCTTTCTGCTGCAATTTGCTTAATTTACACACACACACAGATCGATGGGTCATTGATCACTTTTGTTCAATCACATTCGAGGAAACACTCAGTTGTGTAAATTCGACTTTGTTTTTTTTCTTCTCTTGCGTGTAAACAAGAAGAAGACAAAGTGTTTCTCTAACAAGGAACAAGTTTAATCTCAAACATCAGCTCCTCAGCTAAGGCTATGCTAATGCTAACCTTAATCTTTAATTCACTGTGTTTCAGCTTCTGTTCAGTTTTTTATTCTTATTAACAATAATCAAATTTAAATCCCCCAAAATAAAGAGTCAAATGTCTGTGTCACTTGATGAGTTACGCTCAAATTAATGCTGCCATCAAATGTTTCCATCATTTTCATAAATAAACATCAAAGACTGGAAATGCAGATTGTTTTCAATAAATGTCATGAAGTTCATGTTTTATTATAACTTCAGTCATTTGTCTTTATCTTTATTGTACTTCCTGCTCTCTGTTTCCCGCCCTTAACCACGAGGTGGATGCAACTTCTCACATCATAACCTCGAGGACACGAGGTTAAAGAAAAGGCTCCGCCTTCTGTCGAAGAAGCCGTTTTTCTCTGTGTGGTCTTTATAAACAATCAACTGAAAATAAAAATAAAAACCTCTGATCGTAACAGCGAGAACCTTTACAACGTCTCCTCGTAAAGTTCTTCTACACTTTTTCCTTTTGGTCCTGGAACCAGCTATGAGACTACACTGTGAACCACATTGTTTTAAGAATGAAGGAACTACAAATCCCATAATCCATTGTGAATGATTCTTTCCAACGACTTCCTGCTTCTTTTTTAATCAAACCTTGTTTTTAATATAGTGTTGTGATATATTGTAGTTTGTGTCTTGTATGTTTGTATAGTGTTTCATATTGTGTGTTGTGTACTAACACTGAACCATCTGAACGTAGCCAACATGATTTTCATTGTTGTGATAAACATTTCCATAGTAACAGCGAGCTCCACCAACCAGAGACGTCACTACAGCACCTGAGGATTGTGGGTAGTGAGGTACTTGTACTTGGTATTGTGAATAAAACCCAGTTGATATCGTACAGACTTGTGCTGAGTCTCAATGGACGGTAAAAACATTTTGGCTGATAATTCAAATTTTTACAGATCTCTGCTGCTGCATGCTGGGAAAACAAGAAGAGTAGGAAAGTGCAGATAAACCTTCGCCTGAGGACGATCAAATTTTCTCCAAACAGAGGCATCAGTAACACACAAACACACACACACACACACACACACACACACACACACACATAGAGACACACACACACACTCTCTGTCTGTGAGCTCTCACTCATCAGAGGATTTCAGTAATGAGCTGCACCTTCAGATTAACAGATTAACACACACACACATACACACACTAACCCTGCTGAGTGATGAAGACGATGAAGATGAAATCTCACTGGCTCTCGCTTGGGTTTTGAACTTTGAGCAGAAACTCCTAATTCATTAATAACATTTTTTTCTTCAGTTTGTAATGAAATCAACTTTATTTGTTCAGTTTCACAGTAACAACAGGTCAAACATGATGAGTCATATGTTTTTAAAGTTTTCCTCCTTCTCTCCGTCACCAGCTCCTTTCTACAAATCCACTTGGCAGCGGTGCCCGGTGAGTGGGCGGCGGCAGCTGAAGGTCAGGATCAGGGTCAGAGAGAGGGAAAGGGGGGGCTTCAGGATCGGGGTAAAGGTCGAAGGTTTCGGGAAAGTGTCGTCATCTGTCACAAGAAACTGTGAATGTGACGAGAAAGTTAAACGCACAGTTCCTGAAGGTCCACCCTGCAGGACTCATTAAATTAAATTAAGAAAACAAAGTCCTTCTCTGACGTCTAATCGTCAATAAGGTCAAACTGTTAAATTAGCATATTGCATGTAGCTTACGGAGTGAAGCGGCACGCGTTGGCATCATGTGTCGATGGCGGCATCACGCCTGATGGCCCGGTGGCGGCAGGTTGAGGAAACGGACCAGACACCGTCTCTGTACACACTGTAAACCCGAACAGTACTACGAACTCATAAGTATTATGGTTAGAGCACTCAAAAACAACTATCGAGTAAACCCAACAATAAACTTCTGAGTTCTGTTCACTATTGATGCTGTTTTAATTTCCAATGGATCAAAGTTTCTGAGTGAACATCCTGATATAAATTAAAATGTATGAGTAAACGGAGGAACGTAGCGTCTGACGTCGTCGACGTGACGTCTGACGTCATGATGTAACGGCGTTCAAAATTCAAGACGGCTGCCTTGATGCGAGAGAGAGGAGTCGAGTCAAACTGCTTAAAAGTTCGGGTAAGTAGCCATCAAGTATTTAAATGTTTTTCAGTCAGGCGCTGTAACGTAGCGCACATGCTAACGTTTCTGTTTGAATTTAGCTTGTTAACTTCCGTCGTGTATCAGCACCTGTTCGATAAATGAGCACCAGTAGAAACTTTTCATTGCGCTGTAACGTAGCGCACATGCTAACGTTGCTGTTTAACGTTAGCTTGTTAACTTCCGTCGTGTATCAGCACCTGTATGATAAATGAGGACCGGTAGAGACGTTTTTCACTTAACTAAAAAAGGAACGTCTTCAATCTGGGATATTTTCAAATCCCCTATTCAATTGGAATAGCAGGCAGTTAAAATTTAGCATAGTCTAAAGATTAAATAAGAACAAAATGTGGAACTGATTCAAGGAAAAAAAATGGGAAGAAAGCAATACACACAAAATGGATGGAGGAAGGAAGATTTTTTTGTGAGCCACATGTCCAATGAACCTTTTTTAAGTATCCATAAAATGTTAAACAGTCAAGTATGGGTATCTTAAAATTGTACTTTGAATTGAGTGCAATAATTGAGTAAATACTACACCCCTAATAAGCTAAATGAAAGCAGCATAAACTGTAAGTCCTCTGTCCAAACTCCAATGTTTTAGTCCTCTGTTTTTATGATGAATATGCAAATCTATGATCTTGAAGTCATATTTAATAATTTACAAATTGTTCCCATTTTATGTGAATACATATTTTTACCTGACCATTAATTTGTATTATATGCCCATTAAAGGTTATAGAGACTGCTGGTGAAGGCATTTCATCAACCACTCCAGAATCACCAGAAAGCCAATATTTTGTCGGTGAGTTTTATTGTACAATTCTCTTTTTAAATCTGCATTTGATTATGATGTCCATGACTGGACTAAGGTGACTTATTTCATATTGTTTTTAAATGTGCTCCTGCAGGATCACATTGAGGGTGACACTGTTCTTTCTACCGCAATATAAGGTATGTTTTCTATTTGCATATCTTGCACGTTAAGGATCCTACAAGCATCATAAGGTTTTCCTCAAAGTAAATGTCTCTTCCTCACTGATAACCAGGTTTCCAGTGATTCAATGGAATGGAAGTGCAAGTTGTGTTCTGTATCCCTAAACACTCTGGCAAAGTTATTTAGACACTATCGTTTGCAGCATAGGGGGACTTTTTGGAGAGATGGCCAGCCCTGCGTGTTCAGACGCAGGTAAAAACTGTTCCTCTTATGTTTGCCATATAGTAACATGATCATAAATGCTTCCCTGTGAAAATCCAAGTAGAAAACTCTCAATTAATCTATATACATGAATGTGTTTTTATGTCTGCAGGTTTTTGCGGAGTTCCATAGAATCACAAATGTGAACTTGGGCAGCCAATTCTACTGCGAGCTTGATCGACCCACACCAAAACTACTTGCCCTGTACAGGGAGAAGGCAACCAAGACAGGCAAGACGGCAGAAGCACTGCGGGATATCCTCGGGGTTTATGGCTGCCTGGTAAGTTTAAGATGAATTTCGCCATTGGCACAATGTTGCTCATATATATTGTGCAGACATTACAGATTGGGCCATCTCTACTATGTGAGCTTGAGACGAGCTGAATTAAGCTGAACAGTACTAACGTGTACTTTGTGTCTGATTCGTTTTGATTTTATGAGGCAGGTATTTAAAAGTGTGCGCACTGTGTCCACATAATTCATCTGCTAAACACAACACAACAAGTGCACAGTAAGGGCATCAGGATTAAAGTGACCAGAACGATCATGATCTGACTGACACTATAGATTAATAACTAAATACATGTGGTTATCAGTTTTTGTCAGCGACACAGACGGGCAGACACACACACACACACACACACTGCAGACAGAAGTGTTAGAAGTACTTTCCCTCGATTATCACACGTAGAGATTTTTTAAATTTCATTGTTGCAGAAGAAGCTATACCCTAAGAAGATAAATATAATTTCTGCAGATTTTTATAAAAATCTAAAGTTTGAATCATGGGGGGGGGGGCACCCTGATACAGTAGATGCTGCACACAGGTCTAAACTGAATTAATGTCAATTCAAGGTGATCACTGACCACCGTTGTATACAGATGTTTTGCTAAAATTAAATATTTGTATAATTACTTTTCCTTTTATTCAAGGAACAAGTGGATGTTGACATGAAGCGCATTCTGACCCTTCGTGCACTCCCTGTGTACCTACGGGAGGATGGCTCACAATTCTTCAAGACCTTCTGTGTAAGTACTCAATTCACACACTGAAATGTCAATATCAGTTACTACTGTAAGTATGACAGATTGTATAGAAAACCAACTTGAATACCTCTTGCAGCATTTTAGCAATTCAAATACACTAGATTTGTAACTGTAAGAAATTAGGATGAAATCCACACCCCTCGTTTCATTCAAAAATGTATCCCCCAGTTTAGTTGAAGCTAATATGTATTTAAAGTACATATATTTTCCAAGCAATAAACATGTACAACTCCCAGGAATTGACCCTTTACTGCAGCTCAGCAAGAAAAAAACTTTTGTAGAAATGCACAGAAGAAAAGGAAAAAAGACTCGATACAGATGATATGACCAGGTTCTCTAAACATGCATTTTGAGCTGCGAGTGTTGCATCAAGACACACTAGGGGTAATATCAAGTTGTTCTTTTTTGGGAGATCACAGATGAGCATACAGTGCATGATTTGCAAACTTGCTTCTGAAATTATCCCTTTAACTGGATTGCTTGTGTTTTGCAGCTGGGAGATGAGCCAGACATTTCGAACACTCCTGTGGCTTTACTTACTCTCGTCACTGAAGACGCCAGTGCTGCAGTCCACTTTAATGCAGTGAACACTTCTGTTGTGGTGGAGGACGAAATTGTTGTCCGTGATCTCCCCAGGTTGACAGATGCGCTAGTTCTTTGTTTTGGCTTGTTCTATGCACTGCATTAACATTTTGGGTTACCTTTTTATTTATTGGTTAATATATTTTATTTGCACTTTTAAATAAACCTTTATTGGTTATTTTCTTTTAATGTGCTTTTAAATAACCCTTGTTTATTGTTTAAGTAAATTTGCTGCAATGGACATTCATGGTTACTTGTTTAATAGAAATGCGAATATTTCAACGAAATAGTGAAGTTGCTGAAAATGTTTCAAGTTAATTGTTTTATTTTAAATAAAACACTTGAATTGTAATAATGGAGTTGTATTCATATTTTTGAGCATTGTGAACTAATGAATTTTGTAAATTTTAAGTTGACTAGTAGTAATTTTGTTGAGTGACTTTCTGTCAGTGTCGGAGTGTAGCACAGTCACAATATTTAAGTTAATTTCCCCTAGCCTTTAAGTTGTTCAAAATCAATTTTTTTAGTAAATGAATAGTCAGTGCAATGTAAATCTAATAAGCATTGTTAATTTAATTTGATTGAGCATGCTGAAATTAAAATTTTTAGGAAATGTACCAAATATATTTAAGTAAACAATTTTTTTAAAAATTAAAATTCTCAAGTTGACAAATGTAAATTTTTAAGTACTACTTAACTTAAAAGTTATGTTTCTGTTACTTAATTTTTTTCAGGTAATCAGTTACGTCAAACATTTTCAGTACTGTGAACTTGTTCGGTTTTACAGTGCAGTATTAAATTTTTTAATCATTAGCCATTAGTGCTAATGGCAGCAGACAGACTGTAGCTTTCTCTGCTTGTTTGTCTGGCGTGCACGGCCTCGTGCACTTTCAGATTACTGGATGTAAATGAGTTGGGGATGTGAGGGGGGGTGTAAGAGTATATGGTCCAGACTTCCAGACACAGACTCTAATTTAAAAAGTTTAATCCACCAGTTGTTTACATCAGTGAATTAGGTTAATCTATCTATGACATTTGCATAAATGTGCATTTATGAATAATTAGTGGGCCAAGGGGTGGGGTGGGGGTGGGGTGGGGGTGGGTGGGAGGGGCACGGACGCGTGGCCAGACTATTGTTGCCGTTGATGGCGGTAAACAATAGAGCAGAGAAAACAATGAACAACAAAAACCCCGGGGAGCTGCGAGCGTCTGCCGCCTGAATTACTGCTATCGCTTACATGCGCTCGACCCGCTGCAGCTCGTTTATTCACCTCGTTACTGCTGCTGCTTTAATTGGTGTCATTAACCCAGACTTACCTCACACAGCGGAAACTGATTCACACTGAGTCCACGACCACGATGCTTTAACTCAGACTGAAGACTCTACTTGTAAAAACATCTTTATGTTTTATTACATTAAATCAACAGGAAGTGATGTCACACTGCTGCTTCTGACATCCTCACAGAATGAAATACTTAAATACAAATAAATATAAGAATGAAACGTCTTGTATCATATATAAACATATATATATAAATATATACTCCACGTGTTTATATATATAGTTTCTATAAAAACTTTTTCTTTTTTTATTCTTCATTCAAAGTTCACTGACGGGATTTTTCTGCTCATTTCCTTTGTTTCCTGAAGAAGTCGAGAGACAAAAGTAAAAGTTTCCAGGAGCAAACTTTCACATCTCACAATAAAATAAATTGAATAGAATTGAATAAAGATGTATACTACTGATAGGGGGAGTGGCTGATGCCTGATGCCTGATGCCTGATGCTGGTGCGATCGTCCTGACAGCAATACTCACAGTTTGTGAGTGAATGAAGTGTTTTGAGCGGCTCGTCAAACCCTTCATCACCTCCTCCCTCCCTGACTCTCTGGACCCTCTTCAGTTTGCCTACAGGCCAGATAGGTCGACTGCAGATGCCATCTCCCTCACCCGTCGCACTGCCCTCTCCCACCTGGACCAGAGGGACACATGTGAGAATGCTGTTCATTGACTACAGTTCAACACCATCGTGCCCCTGAAGCTCGTCACCAAGCTCAGAGACCTTGGGCTCAACATCGCCCTCCATAAGTGGATTCTGAACTTCCTGACGGGCAGACCTCAGGCGGTGCAGATAGGCAGCACCACATCCTCCACCCTGACTGCGTGCTCAGTCCTCTCCTGTACTCCCTGTTCACGCATGACTGCGTGGCCACCCACAGCTCCAACACCATCGTGAAGTTTGCTGATGACACAACTGTCATAGGCCTGATCACCGGTGACGATGAGAAGGCCAAGAGAGAGGAGGTCAGAGCCCTGACATCTTGGTGCCAGGACAACAACCTCCATCTCAACGTCAGCAAAACAAAGGAGCTGATCGTGGACTACAGGAAGAGACAAGGAGTAGGACACGCCCCCCTCTCCATCAACGGGACTACGGTGGAGCGAGTCAGCAGCCTCAGGTTCCTCGGGGTCCACATCAGTGATGACCTGACCTGGACCCATCACACAGACTCCATCAGGAAGACGGCCAGACAGCGGCTCTTCTTCCTCCGCAGGCTGCGGAGGCTCAACATGGATGCCAGGATTCTCTGCAATTTCTACAGGTGCACCACAGAGAGCATCCTGACTGGCTCCATCACCGCCTGGTACAGCAGCTGCACCGCCCTGAACCGTAAGGCTTTACAGAGGGTGGTGAAATCTACCCAGCACATCACCAGGACGGAGCTACCCTCCATGGAGGACCTCTACACCCAGTGGTGTAGGAAGTAGGCCAACCGGATCATTAAAGATCCCTATCACCCGAACCATAAACTGTTCTGCCTGCTGCCGTCTGGCCGACGGTACCGCAGCATCCGGGCCCGCACCACCAGGCTCAGAGACAGTTTCATCCCCCAGGTCATAAGACTTTTAAACTCCTCCAATCTGCAATAACTCCACTAAACTCCTTTGCATATTTGCACAATTTTTTCTTAGGTGTATATACATATATATTCTTTGCTTGTAATATTCTGAGCATTGCTAGAAGAGAGCCTGTGACCCAAGCATTTCATTGTCAGCGACTGCTAAATGTAATTGTTGTGCATTTGAAATCTTGAATCTTGAATCTTGAATCTTGTTGCTGAGGACACAACGTGTTTCATGCTAACATACCATGCTAGGTGTTGATGCTAAGGAGAAGAGAACAGGAAATAAGATCCCCAACACGAAGAACACACATCAGCTGACTCCACCTCTTTCACATTAACGTGATCTGATTGGCTGTTGACTCTGCTACCGTATGAAAAGTTGCACACAACGTGAGCAACGGACCCACAATGCAGTTTGGTGACCAGTGATGTCATTCAAAGTGAGCGAGCAGCGTTTTTCTGAAACAATCAGATAATTAAATAGTAATTAAAAATTAAAAAGTCATGTGTATTCTATTCTTCACTCACCAGAGAACAACAGTCGTCATGACAACCAACACCAGACAGAACCTTTTCACTTTGTGAGAGAAAAGAAGCTGAATAATATGAAGATGAAGATGAAGATGAAGATGAAGATGATTATGATTACTGTCCTTCATCACATCATCACGCACACTGACAGAAATAAAACGATGAAGATGATGAAGATCAACTGCTCGAGGATCAAAGGAACAAAAGACTTTAATCTGAAGATTATTCAAACGCACATAATCAATCAATCTTCATATCATGGTAATCCACACATGAACATACGTTTCTCACACACACACACACACACACACACACACACAAACACACACACTTTAATCCAACCTCAGCACCTTATTTTAAGCTTTAACTTGAGTCAAACCGATGTTCTGATTTTGTGAAAACCTTTATAATCTATAACAAATGAAACTGCGTCATCCTTTTTTCATGAGTCTGTGTGCGTGTCTGTGTTGTTTTTTATATTTATAAATCATGAATGTGCAGCCTTTTGTAACGTATAATAAACTTGAATCATTAATATATCAAACAATGACACATTATTAAAACTATAATCACATTACTCACAAAAAAGATAATAAACCCTCATGTGTAACATTTTTGTATGAAATGTGTTTTTATATTAAAAAAGAAAAACACTTGTTTGAACAGATTCAGTTTTTCTTTTTCTTTTACAGTAAGTCTCAGTAATGAATCAATATTGTGATGAAGATATATGTATATTGTGTACATATCTCTTTATATTTTATATTTCATCGTATTTTATATATTTTGTCGACTTCCTGTCTGCTGCAGTAACAAGAAGATTTCTCCGGATCAATGAAGATTATTTCATTTTATTTGAAATTAGAACATGTAGATAAAAATGTAATGAGGTTTGATGACGTCAGTGAAAACATCAGTGAATAAAATAGCAGATAAAATACAGTCAGTGATTATTCAACTTTAATTCAAAACTTTCATCTGAAGCTTGTTTCAGAGGATCATGTATGTTATATGTTGTATGTTGTATGTCATACGTGTAGAGAGAACACACACTTTCACACTAACAAATCAGCTGTTTCACAAAATGAAGCTCATGAAAGTCAGTTTGAAATGAAATTAGGGCCAAATCGGTGTTTAATCCCTCGGGATTGCCTGCAGGCTGGCAGGCAGGCAGCGTGTGTGTGTGTGTGTGTGTGTGTGTGTGTGTGTGTGTGTGTGTGTGTTTGTAAGAAGGTAAAAATGGTTTTTAAAAAGCAATGAGAGGAATCAGCTTATCACCGATAATTAAAGTCAATATAATCTGTGTTTTTACTGTTTGACTGAATTTAAATCGAATAAAGATTAAAGATTAAAAATCATTAAAATGAGCCAAAACTAATGTTTTATAATATTATCATCACGTTACATGTTTTTATTCATGAGGTCCAAATCAGAGAATTCAAATAAAAACCTCCAATAAACAGATCTGTTATTATTATATTATGATTAATGACAACATTAATAAATTAAGTCCTTTATTTGTCGATCAATCACCAACATCGACATTAGACATCAGACTTGTTAAAGTTTCATTTTGTTTCTTCTTTTATTTTCATCCTTCCTCATATTTATTTCTGATAATAATAATATGATATTTCTGGACACGTGATGACACCTGCCAATACAAAGACACATGAATAAATAAATGATAAATAATGAAATGACTTACATGTGACACAAACAAATTGATGTGACTGATCTACATGTGTTAATATATACAATTAATAATACAATTCCATGTTTTCATTTTATTTGCTATTTTTGAATTTTATTTGTATTATTAATAAAAATGGTTTCGTAAAGGAACAAAAATATTCAATTTAAATGTTCTTTCTATGAATGTTATCATATAAACAGGAGAGAAGATGTTGGATTTAAAGATGGAGGGAGCTGATTGATTATTGATTATCGGGTGATGCAGCAGCTAATGCCCCCCCCCCCCCCCCCCCCCCCCTCACAGAATAAATCCAGATCGGATTGAAGTGAATTTGGAGGCAATTAATCCTCTAACCCCCCCTCACATCAGATCTGTCCTCTGATTGGCTGCTGCTCTGATCCCGGGACTCTGGAACGGGATAAATGGAGCCCCCCCCCCCCGGGCCTGTCCCATCCTCAGCTTCCCTCACACCTGTCACCATGACGACCCGGGACGAGGTCGGAGAAGAGAAGCCCAAAGTGAAGATGTTGTCCCCGGGCTTCGGGATCGATAAGTCCCGCCTGCACGCTCCCGGGTTCCGGTCTAAAGGCTTCGCCATCACCGACCTCCTGGGCCTGGAGTCGGACCTGCAGGCCCGGCAGCAGCCCGGAGGAGCCCCGGGCTCGGGCCTGTCGGCGGTGTGCTCCGGGCCCGGGGCCGAGCCGCACGGAGCCGGCGGCGGCCTCGGAGGCTTCTCGTTCCCGGGAGGATCTCTGCCGCTCGGCCTGGGCTTCCTGTGCAGCCTGGCGGCGCAGCAGCCCCCCGGGGCTCCGTGCTTCCTGCCCGGTCACCTGCCGCTGCTGCAGGCCCGAACCGAGAGCCACTACCTGCACAGCCTGGAGGCCCAGAGGGACAACTACTCCGGTACGGCTCGGCTCGGCTCGGCTCGAGTCCGGAGCTTTTCTGTCATTGATTGGAACCACTTCTGATTTGAATCTTTATTGAGTCTTCGTTTTTATATATCATATAATAACAAACGTTCATCTTTTTTATTCTCGTTGTTTTTAACGAAAGTTCGGATTGACTCAGGTTTTTAAAAGCTTTTCATATGATTTCTTATTTATTTCGTTTATCTATATAAAACTATATTTTATATATATATATACAACTATATATTTAGTTTTATTTGAGGCTCAGTTTCCTCGGATTCCACTGAAAACTTCAAAATAGGAAAAAAACATTTGTTTGTTTTTAGTCAGTTTTTAATTTCAAATCTATTATTATTATTCTTCTTCTTCTTATTATTATTATTATTAATAATAATAATAATAATAATAAAAATTCCAAGACTCTATTAATAATAATAATATAATAATAATAATAATAATAATAATAATAATAATAATAATAATAATAATAATAATAATAATAATAATATTAGTTTGAACAATAACATTTTAAGACGCATCTGAACGAAGAACTGAGTTTGAGTTTTTCCTTTATTTGATAACTGAGCGTTAATGGTTGCTGTGGATGTGATGAAGATGATAAACTGATGGTGTTTGTCACCGCTGCAGATGAAGAGTGTCTCTCAGACAGAAATGACCCCAAGTCTTCAGGAAACTCTCAGAAGAGGAAGAAGAGGAGACACCGGTGAGTTTCAATCATTTCAATCATCAGGAACATTTGTAATCATCACATTAGTATTGTATTTATTCATGTTGCACATCTTTTATTTAATTAATGGACAGATTTCCGTCTTCGAATATTTGTTTAATAATGTTTATGTTTAAATATGTAAATGATTCATTAATTAAATTTATTTAGATATTTTCTTAATCAATCAGAATAAACTGATTATATTATATTAGAATAAATGTTTCATTCTTTTTTAGAGTATCAACAGGAATAAGACTGAAATGAAACAAAAAAATAAATAATTAGATTTTCCAAAAATATATAACTCAACAATTATAGATATAAGATAAAGATTTACCATTTTATTTGTTTACGACAGCTGCTGTGTGTTTGTGGATTTTGTTGTTTTATTGATCTGAATATGAAAAAAGAATAGATGAAATAAATCAGATGATGAAATGATATTAGTTTTATCATATGAAACTAAATTAAATCTTGATGATGAAGATGTGTTTTCTGTACAGGACGGTGTTCACCTCCCACCAGCTGGAGGAGCTGGAGAAAGCTTTTCATGAGGCTCATTATCCAGATGTTTACGCCCGAGAGATGCTTGCCATGAAGACAGAGCTGCCCGAGGACAGGATACAGGTGAGACACGCGCCCAGCAACTCATCAATAATCACCAGTTATCAGCAGTTATCAGCTGACTCTCAAACAGCTGCCAAAGGTCGTTCAGGAGGTTTTGTACAAACTGAAGTTTTACTTTTCTCTGTTGATTCATAAACAATAAGAATAAATATAAAAGAAGAAGAAAATTCCAAGACTCTTTGGAGGAAGTGTTTCTCAACATGAGGGTCAGGGACCTTCTGAGGGTCTTTAAATAAGGATTCAACAGGAAGCTTTCACCACATCTCACTGTCATCACCAACAAGCAACGATTCCAATTATCCACATAAAACAAATGCTGTTGTTTTATTTGTTATTAATTCATTCATCTGAGAATTTACCTGAAGACACGTTATCATTTTGTTGTTTATTACATTATATTATAACTATACCATATTATTCTCTCTCAGGTCTGGTTTCAGAACCGTCGGGCAAAGTGGCGGAAGCGGGAGAAGTGTTGGGGTCGCAGCAGCGTCATGGCGGAGTATGGCCTCTACGGGGCGATGGTGAGACATTCCATCCCGCTGCCCGAGTCCATCCTCAACTCCGCGAAGAACGGCATGATGGGATCCTGCGCCCCCTGGCTGCTCGGTGAGCCGCATGCACGTCAGTGCCACGCACACGCACCACACCACGCATCAATACACGCACACACACACACTGTACAGTTTACATATATGTTGCATCATGTGACCCGAAGTCAGCTGAGTTCTTTATATTTATATTCATCAGTTACATGAGAAAACATCTGGATCAGATCACTTGATTTACTTCATCACTTCACAGTTTCATCAGTCAATGTCAATCTTCATGTTAATAACTTCACATGATAAATAGATTCTTTTACATGGTGATAAGTTTCATTGTGAGGGAAAGTTTATTTGTCTGATTTCACGTCTCTGCCTTAATTTACACAGTTAGAATTTATTCACAAGTGACTTATAAAGGTCATGAGGTCATCATGATTGAATCAGGGCCGTAACCAAGACGCTGTGGGTCCAAACGTCCCCTGATCGGCCCCCAGTTTATTTAATTGTAATGAAAAATGATGTGTCTATTCAGTTTATATTTGTTCATATATTCCTGATAGATAAAATGTAATTTCACTGGAAACTTCCATGGCTGTTGATGCAGTCACGTTGTAAAGATAAAACAGATGTTACATCATAATTTCACATGGTAATAAGCTGTGAGTCGATCAGACTGGACTGAATCTCTGTCTCCGCCTCTCTTTTCTCAGGAATGCACAAGAAATCTTTAGAAATGGCCAAAAAATGTTCCAGTCCTCCAGCGTCTGAATCCACTCGCTCAGACTCCTTCAACACAGCGGAGCGACGGGGCAGCGAGGTCCGGGAGGTGGAGCAGGGGGAGGAGCTGTTGGAGGAAGAGGAGGAGCTGGAGGAGGAAGTGGCAATCGACCTGTCCAGCTCCTCCAAACAACATCATGAGGACGGAGGGAGGACCGTCACCTCGCCACGGCGACAGAGCGGCGGCGAGTCGGATGAACACAGCTGAAGGTCAATCTGACGTTTCTGTTTTGGAGACACAGGGATTTGATTGGCTCGTGGAGCACAGCCAATCATTGAACAGACATGACATAATTTGTTACTATGCAAAGTTTTTAATTAAACACGGTTTCGTCAGAGTTGTTTTTTCATTTTTAAATAACTGTCAACATGTAGCATTTTAATTATTGGATTTAACTGTTAGCATGTGTCTATTTCCTAAATATTAAGGGGAAAATATGATCTAATATTTCAGTGCTAGTGTTTTAGAATGCTAATCCACTTTAGCATGCTAAAGTGCAAGCTGACCTATATTTTTTTAGCTTCTAATAAAACTTTTATTGGTTATTTACAATGAAATGTTAGCCGGCTAGTACTAATTCAATAAATGGTAGTATGCTAATATATTAGCTATACTATGATATAAGTGGTATATTGTTGACAAAATACTAATTTGTATTTAATGGAATAAGAGGGCTAACAACACTCTTGGAGATTTTTGAAACCAGTGAAATTAATGTACAAAAATAAATGTATTTACGCTTTGAATGTTTTATTACGACTTTTTATCAATGAAGCAAAGGCTATTGATGACGCTTGAAAATGAGCTGCAACCGAAAACAGTAGCTCAGTTAGCTCTGTGCTCCAGGAAACGCTAACGTCAGGTGAGAATGTCGGACTGAGAGTTTCGTGTTTCCTGTTGGACGATGTAAATGAAAAGCCTCCGTCTGTGTCTTTATCATCGTTTTGTCCCGAACGTATGTTTTATATCTGTGATTTTGAAAATGAGAATATTTAATGTTTTATTCCTGATGGTGTTTGACTGCAGCTCTGTGAATGAATGTAATGTAAATGTAATATTTAAAAAAGTTGGTTTATTATTATGTGTCTGTACAGGTTCAGCACGTGGTGAATAAAAACAAAGTATTTTTGGAGATGTGGGATATTTATCTGTTTCATTTCTCATCAGCAACACAGGCACTGCAGGATATTTGAATTCAAGTTTAATTCATCAGGATTAATGAAACCCCACTTATTCATCTTTAGTATCACTTATTCTTCAAATTGAAAATATTAGTAACCTAGCCTTCTCATTTAAATTACAATTCTCCCCTTTGAAAATTTCCATTTTATGAATTTAGATCTTAAAAATCCCTTTATTAATATGTAATCTAATATATAAGAGTGTATAAAATCTGATTATTTTGAGGTTTGTTCCATCGAAATAGAAAATGAACCCTCTGGTCTGGTATATTAAAGATGTTGGAATTTGTTAGTAGATATCTTCAGCTCATAATGTTTCTACTCACTATCGTGGATGTGAATCCACCTTTAATCCTGTGACGTATAATAATTCAACTGAAATACAAACCTTCATCAAGTCTCACAAAGAAAACACACACACTGTGTTTGTGATTTTTCAATGAATATATTCATTGACCTGTGTTCAGTGGAGCAGTGCTTTTACTCTGAAGGAGTAGAACGTGACTTCCTTGACCCGCAGTTTTCCCTGTAGCCGTTTGTGCTAAGCTAACCTGTAGCTTATTCTTCACAATGGTTGATTTAATCACTTTTAAAACCCAGGTGGAGATCATCGTTAATAACTTGACTCAGACGCTAATGGCGCAGATTTTTACTACGGCGGAAAAAACGACGTTAAATATAAGTCCCAAAGCTCAGGTAAGCTAACAGCTAGCTAACAACATCTTACAGCAGCTAACAGAGGCTAACAGCTAGCTAACATCATCTTATACAGTGCCTAACAGAGGTTAACAGCTAGCTAACAACATCTTACAGCAGCTAACAGAGGCTAACAGCTATCTAACAACAGCTTACAGCAGCTAACAACAGCTTACAGCAGCTAACAGAGGCTAACAACAGCTAACAGAAGCTAACAACAGCTAACAGCAGCTAACAACAGCTAACAACAGCTTACAGCAGCTAACAACAGCTTACAGCAGCTAACAGAGGCTAACAACAGCTAACAGAAGCTAACAACAGCTTACAGCAGCTAACAGAGGCTAACAGAAGCTAACAGAAGCTAACAACAGCTAACAACAGCTTACAGCAGCTAACAACAGCTTACAGCAGCTAACAGAGGCTAACAACAGCTAACAGAAGCTAACAACAGCTTACAGCAGCTTACAGCAGCTAACAGAGGCTAACAACAGCTAACAGCAGCTAACAGAGGCTAACAACAGCTAACAGCAGCTAACAACAGCTTACAGCAGCTAACAGAGGCTAACAGAAGCTAACAACAGCTACATATAAGTGTGGATGAAACATTGTTCATTTTGAATGACCTGTTTCATGTCAGTGATGATTACAGCTGGAGAAAGTTTCTTCATCACATTTTGACTTTTTGTACATGAACCTGTGAGGATGTGACTGTTCATCAATCTGTATCGTCGGCCCTCATCACTGAAAGCTCTGGAATCTCCTCGTCTTTCCAAGTTGACGTCTTCGTCTTCTACGTGTACGGCTCCTCTTCTTCATCCTGAGATATTTGTGTTCTTCCAGTGTCACGTCCGTCACGTGTTAGAAACCTCATCAACACGTCCACTCGCTCACTGGGAAGCTTCAGGACATTTTACTAGGAGGCTGCAGGAAAAGTTTCAGAAAATGTCCAGAGACATGGACTCAGACATTTGTTCTCACGTACAGAACTTGCAGAACATGTGAGGAACATGTCAGGAGATTAGTGACTGTTTATATTGTTTCAGGAGAAACTGGGAACTCTGGTTGACGCGATGTGTGTTGAAGCTGTGGAGAAAATCTTGCAGATTGTTGCGGCGGCTGTTGAGCAGCAGGAGAAGACTCCAGGAGACCGGAGTGATTGTCCTCAGTCTGGTGCGATGAAGACGCAGATACATGAAGGTGAGTTTTTATCAGTTTTTAACAAACCAAAGAGGAAGAATGACAAGACTGAACCTTCATCACATCAACACATGAAATATCCTCATTTTCATGCTTTAATTATGATAATTACTGGAGACTCTAAACCTTGTGATAGGCTGACGTCCAGAGTGACCCCCACTCTCGCCTGGTCTCAGGTCTGACAGACTCAGACTGAGCTGAAATGGAACAAACATCAGGAAAAGTTTTCATCTGATTCACACTTGCACGTCTCTGCCGTCAATGTCACCGAGGACTACGAGGAAGCAGCTGGAAACAAAACCAGATGTCACTTTAAATACAGTTCAAACTTGTGGATGAAGATTCTCAGATGGTTCTGAACGACTCAGCTGCAGGAAGAACGATTTCTGTCTTTTCATTTAACAGTGACGTTTCTGATGTGTGTTTCAGGTGACAACGTTGGTGGTGAACAAACCTACATCCTGGTTTACGGGGTCAGTTAGTGAATCCACACAACATTCAGAGAATCAGAGAAGAGAAAACAACCCTGAACTGTCAACTGTTTCCTGTTCTCAGAGCGCTGCTGTCGACTCCAAGTGTCTGCTGGTCTCCCTGCAGGGCGGCGCCGATGCTGGTGGTGAGTTCACCTGAGAGATAACACGTAAACACACAACTGTCGTCCACTAGGGGTCTCTCTAACAGACCAATTACTAAAGATTCAATCCAGTAAAAACAGTGAATGAAGCAGCTTCCTGTTAAAACTCAGTGTTTCTCTGACTCGTCTCTGATTGGCTGAGTCGAGCTGCCGCTAACGTTTGCTCAGCTTGTTTCTCTGAAAACTTCAGATCCAGACGACCGACGACTAAAATCCTTCATCTGCTTCACATGTAGAGTAAAAACCACCAAGATGTAAAAAGTGTAAGAATGTGACTTCCACTGGATAAAAAGTCACTTTTGACTCTTCAGACAAACACTGACACATACAACGAGGGCATGATGCCACCAACAGGCGGCCACATGAAACGCACCGTTACCGACATTAAACTATAGAGTCAGCCCTCTTGTGAGCACACAGTTAAAGCAGAGACATCAGTGCCCTCTGGTGACCTGTGTTACGTTTATGGATGTAGAGATTAATCATCTGATTGTAGAATTTGTTATGATTATAAATGCATATATTTCCCTTTTATTAGGAACTTCTGATCGATGTCATTGATAAATAATCAGTCAGTTCAAGTTTCCGTCCTCGATGACCTTGAGTAACCTCTCATCACAGGTGAAGATAAAACCACTGAGGTCCCAGGTGAAGTGACGACTCTCACTCACTCCTCCTCCGCTGATTTCCCCGACCACGAGTACGCTCAGGCGTCCTCTCCTCCGCCCGGCACACCTGCAGCAGAGGAGGTGCCTGCTGCACACAGCAGGAAGCAGCGCCACAGTCGTAGGAAGAAAGACACAGACACAGCGACCGCACAATCATCAGAGATTCACCACGAGTGCTCACAGTGCGGGATGTTGTTTCCAAACTCAGAGCGACTCTCTGACCACCACAGGAAGTCTCACCCCGTGTGTTCAGTGTGCAGGGAGCAGTTCACTGGCATCCTGAAGCTACGTGAACACGAGCGCAAAGAGCACGGACAGCTGCCATACACCTGCGACTTCTGTCCGAAGAGATTCAACCACAAAGCTCATCGCAACCTGCATGTGAAGTCGCGACACACGGGAGAGAAAAGCTGCCACTGCGACGTCTGCGGGAAGGGTTACTCCTGCGTCAGCGTGCTGAAGACGCACAGGATGACGCACTTTGACAAGACCTTTATCTGCGACATCTGCGGGAAGAGCTTCTATCATGCCTGCCACCTGACGCGCCACAAACTGGTGCACCAGGATGTGCGGCCGTATCAGTGCTCCACCTGCAGGAAGGGCTTCACCCAGGCTGCCAACCTGCGCAGTCACCAAGCGATCCACACCGGAGAGCGGCAGCTCTGCTCCATTTGCGGGAAGAGCTACCGCTGCCTGAAGAACCACGTCATCAGCAAACACTCGCATGAGCTGCCCGCCGACGAGCTGCTGGCCAGAGACACCATTATCACATGTGAGGTCTGCGGCAAGAAGTTCCCCAACCTCTCGCAGTTCAAAGTTCACCAGAGGAGCCACACGGGGGAGAAACCGTTCCACTGTGACCTGTGTGGGAAGAGTTACCATCTGAAGGAGCGGCTGAGGGACCACAGGTACACACACAGCGGCAAAAAGCCGTACAGCTGCTTGCTCTGCTCAAAGACCTTCAATATGGCGTCTAGCTTCCTGCGGCACCGCAGCATCCACAGTGGAGAGACGCCGCACAGCTGCCACACCTGCGGCAAACACTTCCGCCTTCTCACCTTCCTCAAGGCTCATCTGCAGACCAAAGCTCACCTGAGACGCACTCAGCAGAGGCCTGCTCCTCTGACCTCTGACCAGCATGTTACATGACCAAACGTATGTGGACACTCTGGGATTTAATCACAGACATGGAGGCCACACCCCCACCTCCAACACCTCTGGATCAGGTTGGATGATCGGACCTCTGACCTTCTCCATCACATCATGTCAAAACTTTTCAGCAGATAATTCACTGTTACATCATGAATTGTGTGTGTTTGTGTCTGTTGATCAAATCATCAGGTATTAACAGTCAAAGTAATCTGATTACATCAGGTTAATAAATACATTTTCTTAAAACCTGAAAATGAACTGATGCGTCTTCATCACTTTATCTTTCTGTTGTTTTTCACCGCTGCCGTTTCTTTCATTTCTTTTCTGTTGCTTCAGTTTTTCATATTTTTTGGTAAATTTACATTTTTCTTAAGATTTAAAGATGAATCAATGACACAATGAGACAAAAAGAAGTTAAAAGTTCATATTATATTTGGTGGTTGTAAGAAAATTATGTTGCAGTTGATTATGTTTTCTTTCAGTTTGACTGAAACGTTCAAAGTCCATTACAGGTTTGAGTTCCAGAGCTTTCGACTGAAACAGTCTTCATCAGCTCAGAGTCCGTAAGTGGAGTTTGAGTCCAGATATTTGAATCCAGCAGTTACAGGACCTCGAAAGCTGTGGAAAAGGTATGTGAGAAAACTTATTGACCTTTTTTTCTCATCTCTTCTTTTTCAAGTTTAAATTTAAAACAGGTTTGAATCTAAATCTAAACCAGTTCAAACTGATTCAATCTGCACGTCCTGTGCGGACCTACAGGGGGCAGCAGCCATCGCAACTTCCTATGTGTTATGATTAATGTGAGTTACAATAATTAATCTCATCTTTATATTGTTTTTATCTGACACATTTCTGCTCCTCAGATTTGTTTGAAGTCACATTAATCTGTTTACGCCTGTTGTTACATCAGAAACTTATTTCAAACACCAGATTCACACATTTTTAATCAGTTACAAAGTAAAACTAACAGAGTCTGTAGTTTATCAGGAGTCACTTGACATCAGAACCTCGATAATCACATGTAAACTCATGAGGTGGCAAAATTAAAACAGACGCTGGTTCAGTTTTCACTTGTTTATTTTAGTTTAATCTGGAACATTTCTGTAGTCTGTCTGTGTGTGTGGGGGGGGGGGGGATGAAACGTTAAATCTAATAATGAGTCACTGAGTCAGAAACTTTCTGAAGATTGAGGAAAGTTTCTAGGAACAGAAACAGTCTCATTTTGGCACCAAACTTCCTCCATAGTTCACCTGCGCTCACCTGAGGGGGGGGGGGGGGGGGGGTTACTGAGGACTCACTCTGGACCCAGAGGATCAACATGGCCGCTCACACCAGAGGGGCCCGGTTCTACAGGAGCCTGCTGAGCCGCTGCAGGACCCCTGGAGCCCCGGGACCCGCTCCGTCCTGGACCCCGGTCCTGCGCCTGTCCTCCCGGTCTCCTGTGCTGGCAGCAGGCACCTGGAGCTCCGGGCTGTCCCGCCTGTCCCACCCGGACCTGTACCGGCTCTCGGTCACGGACCCGGATCAGTTCTGGGGAGCCGCGGCCGACAGACTCCGCTGGATGGAGCCGTTCCACCGGGTACAGGACTGCGACCTGAGCCGCGGGAGGATCCGCTGGTTCCTTGGAGGAAAGATCAACGTGTCCGGTGAGTCACCGATCACAGATCAATAAGGGATCGATACGTTTTCCCATCGTGCACCTGGATGACTGAGGTCACCTCCGGATGAAGTTCAACTGAAAGCTCCGGTCAGAGTGACGTCATACTGCATCAACATCATCAATACGTCTGTTTTAATGATCGATGATCAGTTTGTAAACGATAAGAAATAAACTAACTTTCATTCAGTCATTACTGCAGCTTCAGTAAATCTGAATTATTGAATTAATAATTCGTCAATATAAACCTTTGTTTAATTCTAAATTTAAACCAAGTCACAGAAATGTTCATTATATTTATTTAAAGGTCAATTATATTTCAAAAGACAGAAAATCAAACGTTCAAACATCAAACTCGTGATGTGAAAAGTTTATTGTTTACAACGTATAAACATCTAATATTATAATAAACTTTTATGTGAATTTATGACATCACAACGTTAAGTATTTGACATTATGATGTCATAGGAGTGTGAAGTCATGGGGTCATGTAAAAGTAAAATACTTTTTTAGCATTTAATTCCTTTTAAGCACTTTATATAGACGGGGTCTCAACAGAGGCTCATACGAATGTGAGGGGTCATATTAAAGTTTATATATATTTTATTCTATATTAAAATAGATTCTGAACTTCAGCAGTATTAGTATAGATAGATGTAGTGGAGTACATGTATTCCACTGAAATATAATAACTTGACATAAAATGATCATTTAACCTGGAGGATTCAGTTTAAACCACGTGATTGGCTGAAATGTTGAAGGTAAATCATCAATGTTGTTGTTTCACAGGAGAAATAATCAGATATTGTCCTTATCTTCATTTACATAATTAATCTTTGTGAAAACACATAAGAAATAATCCAGTTTATATTCATCAGTCCTATAATAACATGTTGCAATACTCTTTTATTGTCTCTCATTCCTCTGTTGTTTTTTCCCTCACTAATAATAATCCAATAATATTCTAATAACGACGGCGTTGTGATCTGATAACTGACGGATTATTGTCTAAACCTGCTGCGTGAGACTCAAACAGGATCTTCAGTCTAAAATCCATTTTTTGGATTTGAGTTCAATCAGAGAGTGAATGAAGACAGTTTCTGTGAGGACAGACTCCAGAGGACACGTCATTAACCAGAGACCAGCGAGGTCAAAGGATTTTTATTCTGTGGTTTTCTAACATGAATTTACTCATAGCTTCAGCCCTGAAGTTCACATTCGTTATTCAAACCCTAAATAATGATATATATATATATGTGTGTGTGTAGTGGATCCAGAATGAAGTCAGGATGAATTAGTTTCATGTTGAAACCACAGTGAGAAGTTTTTCTGACTCTGCATCCGTCTGTCTCAGTGAACTGTCTGGACGTCCATGTTGAGAAACATCCAGACCGAGTGGCTCTGATCTGGGAGCGAGATGAACCCGGCACAGAGGTGAAGGTCACATACAGGTACAAACATCTGGAGCATCTGCACCAGTGATAAGGTCCCTGTATCCTCCCTCTGTGCAGACGATACTGAGCTTTATCCGACTGTTGTTTTAAAGTCGTCATCACAGCATCGGTAACGTACAGGAAATGTTTCACTGTCCATAAATACACAGCCGGTGAAACTCAGATTCACCTGGTAAAGTTTAAAAACTGGCTAACTTGGAGATTAATGTAATGTCGTGTGATTCGTTAACCTGACGTCAACTTCTGGAAAATATTTTCATACCTTTCCATTTTTAAACCAGTCATCAATATATATATATATTGTATATTATACACAGTATATATGTAATAGTGTTGGGACATGCGTATCCGTCCTCCACAGGGAGCTGCTGGAGACCACCTGCCGCCTCGCCAACACGCTGAAGAGCCATGGGATCCAGAAGGGTGACAGGGTGGCCATCTACATGCCAATTTCCCCGATGGCCGTGGCGGCCATGTTGGCGTGTGCTCGTATTGGAGCAGTACACACGGTGGTGTTCGCTGGTTTCAGCTCAGAGGCTCTGGCAGGGAGGATCCAGGACGGTGAGTCAAACCACTCTGACTCAAAATGACCAAGATGAAGCCAAATCAAATGCATCACCCTCCTAGTGTCCAGCTGCAGTACAGGTCATAAACCTCCTCCTCCATGTTAGCAGATGGGACATGGACCAAAACAAAAATCATAGTAGACGTTAAATGTTCGTCAAAGATGTGTCTGTCTTTCAGGTCGTTCTTATCTCACTGATATGATATTCAATTAAATTTATTTGTTTAGCACCAAATCATAATATACATAGAAGAGGGTCCTCACATGTGACTCTCTGAGCTTTATTCACTGATCACAAAGTTTCTATTTGACTCTTGTTGAGTTAAGAACAGATGAAGTTGATCCTTGTTAACATCTCTGAGACAAACTGGGATTTATGAATATGGGACAATACTAATAAAATGTAAGAATGTGAAAAGGTCTTTGAGACCTGCTCTGCTTTCCTCCTGTATGACTCCAGCTCTGTTTCTCTGAGAAGCGTCGGACTCGATCTCTGAAGGTCACAGTCGCTGCTCAACCACGTCAGTGTTTTGGAAACAAAGAGAACAAACATGACATTATCGCGGCTGAGTGAGCAGCAAAGCATGATGGGAGTGTAGCTGAGGTCACTGTCGGAGACAAGAGGAGCAGAATAACAGTTAAAGGTTCAGTCTGAGAAACATTGAAATGTCCTCGTCTCCTGAGATCAGCTGATTATACTAATGATTTTAAAGTTAGTCATCATCTCTCCTTCAGCTGCTGTGGTCACATGACACAGAGTAACTCCGCCCCATCTCTACTGATGTAAAACTTAACTTTCACTTTATCCATAAACATGAGCTTTTAAATTTAAAATAAAAAGTTGAGTCATATTTTGAAGCTTTAATAAAGATCAGCTTTATTTACCGTCTTGTTTGTAAAAAATAAATAAAAAAATAAACGGAGGAATCGGAGACTCTGCAGGACGAGTTAATCACGTCCCGCCTGGACACACACACTGTCATCATTTACATAGACACATGGAGACACTACCTTTGTGTATATTTTTATTATATCTGTGTTTATTTTAATTGTTGCCTGCGTTTATAAAAGTTTCAGTTTCTGCTGATGTGAGTTGGTCACATGACCTGACACCTCAGGTGATGATTCTTGTGCTGTATCATTTTGTTGTGTTGTCTTCTGTGTTGTGTTGTTGTGTTTCCAGCTGAGTGCAGAGCAGTTGTCACCTGTAATCAAGGTGTGAGGGGGGGTCGGCTCATTGAACTGAAGTCCACGGTGGACGCTGCAGTGAAGATGTGTCCGTCTGTCCAACACGTGTTTGTCTCTCAGAGGACACAACAACCTGCAGTGATGGGAGAGCTGGATGTCCCCCTGGAGAAGGTGACACGCCCCTCATCACTACACACGTGTTTTACAGGTCATGTGTTTTACAGGTCATGTGTTTTACAGGTCATGTGTTTTACAGGTCATGTCCCATCAGCCCTCTGTCTGTCCTGCGGAGCCTCTGGACTCTGAAGACATTTTGTTTCTTCTCTACACATCAGGTAGTACTGGAAAACCTAAAGGCATCGTCCACACACAGGCTGGATACCTGCTGTACACCTCCCTGACTCACCAGGTATATATACACGGTCTTTGATTGTGTGTATGTTGCTGATGGTCTTTATATATCGTCTCTAGTTTAATATATCGTATAGCAGTTACACAACAGGACAAAGACTGTGTGTCCTCAGAGAGACAATGAGAGGAGGTTAAGGAGGATGAAGAAGATGAAAAGGAGGATGAAGAAGATGAAGAGGAGGAAGAAGAGGAGGATGAAGCTAAGTTCTAAAGCAGCTTACAGGCTGTGTGTGTGCGTGTGTGTGTCTGTGTGTGTCAGTACAAAAGCTGCTTTATCTGAAACAAATAGGAAGAACTGGGTCCAGGGCGAGAGACATCCACTCACAGAGAGAGAGAGAGATTCTCTGTTCTCCCTCGTTCTACTTGATCAGGAAGAAAAATACAGAAACAACAAGAAAAACCCAACAAGCGAAAACAAGTGAAAACATCAGAAGAAGCATCAGAAGGAGAGAAGTGAAACCAGGATCAATGTGAACATCTGGATCAGTGAACTTCTTGGTTCCTTCAAAATTAAATGAATGAACATGAAGTGAAATCAAAGCAGATGTTTACAGTTGAAAACCAACGATTAGAGCAGGAACATGAACTGTGGTTAAAATAAGAAACTGTATTTAAAAGAATTAAATATTGAAATGTGGGGGTCCCTCAAGGTTCCGTCCTGGGTCCCCTCCTCTTCTCTCTGGGCTCTGTCATTCACTCACATGGCTTCTCCTACCACAGCTACGCTGATGACACCCAACTAATCCTCTCTTTTCCCGGATCTGAAACACAGGCAGCAGCAGGAATCTCTGCCTGTCTGACCGACATCTCTCAGTGGATGTTTGCACACCACCGGACAAATAAACCTTGATAAGACCGAACTACTTTTCCTTCCTGGGAAAGGCTCCTCCCACCATCGACCTGACTATGACCAACTCCGTGTTAGCCCCCCCCCAGACTGCTAGTCAACTCTCCCACTGCCATCTTTACTGCAACAACCCGTTCCTGTAGACTCATGCTGCTCAGCATCAGGAGAATACGTCCCCTTCTCACTCAGAGGGCTTCACAGGTTCTGGTCCAGACTCTGGTCATCTCACACATAGACTACTGCCCCTCCCTCCTGGCAGGTCTACCTGCTGCTGCCATCCGACCTCTGCAGCTCATCCAGAAACCAGCAGCTCCACTGGTCTTTAACCTGAGTTCACTCACGCTCTTCCGCTCCCTTCACTGGTTACCGGTGGCTGCCCGCATCCGTTTCAAAACACTAGTACTTGTGAACTTGTGTACGTTGTGAACGGATCGGGTCCAGTCAAATGTTACAGCCCGCCCACTCAGCTCTGCATCGACCAATCAGCTGCTCCCTCACTGCGAGGGACAGCTGTCACTCAACAACATCACCACTCTCTGCTGTCCTGGCTCCTAAACGGTGGAACGAGCTCCACAATGACAGGATCAGGACAGAAAGTCCACACATCTTCCTCCAGACTAAAGACACACCTCTTCTGACTATAGCTTCGATAATTAAAAACAGTTTAGTTCTGTTTAGTCGCACTTACATGCAACACTTTGTAGTTTGGCTTTTTTTAAGCTAATGTAGTCACTTTACTCTTGTCGTTCTGGTTTGTTCCTCATGGTTGATGCACTTATTGTGAGTCGCTTTGGATGAAAGCGTCAGCTCAATGAAATGTAATGTAAATGTTACAGATTATTAAACATCAATCGTTTATTTATTAGCTCTTAGTTACTGAAAAGACAAACTTGAACTTTGTTTATTTCAGTACGTGTTTGATCACCGGGACGGAGACGTGTTTGGCTGCGTGGCAGATATCGGCTGGATCACGGGTCACAGTTATGTCATCTACGGTCCTCTGTGCAACGGCGCCACCACAGTCCTGTTCGAGAGCACACCTGTTTACCCAAACCCAGGTGAGGCTGTTGTGGTGAGACCCTGGTGGATCGTCAAGGCCACATTGATAAATATATATATAAAAAAACTGTTTCATCAGGATAGAAACAATCAGGTTCGTGTGTGAGTTTGAGGTGATTCTTCATTTATTTACATGACGTTCTTCACTATGTTGTGTTCACCTGTGAAGTACGACACAGTTACTCATTAATGTTGGTTTATTACCTGCAGTTTTAGGGTGGAGTCACTTTATAACAACTCTACAGTTTTATTGCCAGGTTTCCTCTGACTCACCCGTGACTCTCACCCGTGACTCTCAGGTCGATACTGGGAGATGGTCCAGCGTCTCCGGATCACTCAGTTCTACGGAGCGCCCACTGCTCTGCGTCTGCTGCTGAAGTACAACGACAGCTGGGTGAAGAAGTACGACCGCTCGTCACTGAGGACGCTGGGTTCAGGTCGGACACACACCTGAGCTCAACGGTCACTTCATCATAAAATAATCTGTATAATTATCTTACAGTAAAACACTGATGTTATGTTTCATTCATCATCTCATTGATTATTAATAATTAATAAATGATTATAAATGATTAAGAAGTTAATGATGAATAAATGAACCAAAGATCATTATTTGATCTATTGATGTTCTGTGATGGACTGTGTGCGCGTGTGCGTGTGCGTGTGGTGTGCGCGTGCGTGTGCGTGTGCGTGTGTGTGTGTGTGTGTGTGTGCGTGTGTGCGTGTGTGTGTGTGCGTGTGCGTGTGCGTGTGCGTGTGCGTGTGTGCGTGTGCGTGTGCGTGTGCGTGCAGTGGGAGAGCCTATCAACCATGAGGCCTGGTTGTGGTTCCACAGTGTGGTTGGAGATGGACGGTGCCCTCTAGTGGACACCTGGTGGCAGACAGGTGAGACACACTGTAAACAGTCAAAGGTCAGAGTCTGAGATAGTTTTTATCTCACTACACCACACTACACCACACTACACTACACCACACTACACCACACCACACTACACCACACTACACCACACCACACTACACTACACCACACTACACTACACCACACTACACCACACCACACTACACCACACTACACCACACTACACTACACCACACTACACCACACTACACTACACCACACTACACCACACTACACTACACCACACTACACCACACCACACTACACCACACTACACCACACTACACCACACTACACCACACCACACTACACCACACTACACTACACCACACTACACCACACTACACTACACCACACTACACCACACCACACTACACCACACTACACTACACCACACTACACCACACCACACTACACCACACTACACCACACCACACTACACCACACTACACCACACTACACTACACTACACCACACTACACTACACTACACTACACTACACCACACTACACCACACTACACCACACCACACTACACTACACCACACTACACTACACCACACCACACCACACTACACTACACCACACTACACTACACTACACTACACCACACTACACCACACCACACTACACTACACTACACCACACTACACCACACTACACCACACCACACTACACTACACTACACTACACTACACTACACCACACTACACTACACCACACTACACCACACTACACCACACTACACTACACTACACTACACCACACTACACTACACCACACTACACTACACCACACTACACCACACTACACTACACCACACTACACCACACTACACCACACCACACTACACTACACTACACTACACTACACTACACCACACTACACTACACCACACTACACTACACCACACTACACCACACTACACTACACCACACTACACTACACCACACTACACTACACCACACTACACTACACCACACTACACTACACTACACCACACCACACCACACTACACTACACTACACCACACTACACTACACCACACTACACTACACTACACCACACTACACTACACCACACTACACTACACCACACCACACCACACTACACCACACTACACTACACCACACTACACTACACCACACCACACCACACCACACTACACTACACCACACTACACTACACCACACTACACTACACCACACCACACCACACCACACCACACTACACTACACCACACCACACTACACTACACCACACCACACCACACCACACCACACCACACTACACCACACCACACTACACTACACCACACCACACCACACCACACCACACTACACTACACCACACTACACCACACCACACCACACTACACTACACTACACTACACTACACCACACTACACTACACTACACCACACTACACTACACCACACTACACTACACCACACTACACCACACTACACTACACCACACTACACTACACCACACTACACTACACCACACTACACTACACCACACTACACTACACTACACCACACCACACCACACCACACTACACTACACCACACTACACTACACCACACTACACTACACTACACCACACTACACTACACCACACTACACTACACCACACCACACCACACTACACCACACTACACTACACCACACTACACTACACCACACCACACCACACCACACCACACTACACTACACCACACTACACTACACCACACTACACTACACCACACCACACCACACCACACCACACTACACTACACCACACTACACTACACCACACTACACTACACCACACCACACCACACCACACCACACTACACTACACCACACCACACTACACCACACTACACTACACCACACTACACTACACCACACTACACTACACCACACCACACCACACTACACCACACCACACCACACTACACCACACCACACTACAATACACTACATCACACCACACCACACCACACCACACCACACTACACCACACCACACCACACCACACTACATCACACCACACTACACCACACTACACTACACCACACTACACTACACCACACCACACTACACTACACCACACCACACCACACCACACTACACCACACCACACTACACCACACTACACCACACTACACCACACTACACCACACCACACCACACCACACTACACCACACTACACTACACTACACCACACTACACCACACCACACCACACCACACTACACCACACTACACTACACTACACCACACTACACTACACCACACCACACTACACTACACCACACCACACCACACCACACTACACCACACCACACTACACCACACTACACCACACTATACCACACTACACCACACCACACTACACCACACTACACCACACTACACTACACCACACCACACCACACTACACCACACTACACCACACCACACCACACTACACTACACCACACCACACTACACCACACCACACTACACTACACCACACTACACCACACTATACCACACCACACCACACCACACTACACCACACCACACTACACCACACTACAATACACCACACCACACTACACCACACCACACCACACCACACTACACCACACTACACTACACCACACCACACTACACTACACCACACCACACCACACCACACTACACCACACCACACCACACCACACTACACCACACCACACCACACTACACTACACCACACTACACTACACCACACTACACTACACCACACCACACCACACCACACTACACCACACCACACTACACCACACTACAATACACCACACTACACCACACCACACTACACCACACTACACCACACTATACCACACCACACTACACTACACCACACCACACTACACTACACCACACCACACTACACCACACTATACCACACCACACCACACCACACTACACCACACCACACTACACCACACTACAATACACCACACCACACCACACCACACCACACCACACTACACCACACTACAATACACCACACCACACCACACCACACCACACTACACCACACTATACCACACCACACCACACCACACTACACCACACCACACTACACCACACTACAATACACCACACCACACCACACCACACCACACCACACTACACCACACCACACTACACCACACTACAATACACCACACCACACCACACCACACCACACTACACCACACCACACTACACCACACTACAATACACCACACCACACCACACCACACCACACCACACTACACTACACCACACTACACTACACTACACCACACCACACCACACCACACCACACCACACCACACCACACCACACTACACCACACCACACTACACCACACTACACTACACCACACCACACCACACTACACCACACCACACCACACCACACGACTGAGGATCAGTTGTGACCTAATTCCTGGACAATCAGCTGTGTTGTTTTTAAACTTAAAGTCTCAACCATCTGCTTCTTTCTCTTAAAGGAGAAAAATCCACAATAAATTAAGAAATTAAAGAAAATTTAAGCTCCGAGGAAACAACTGACGCCCTCTAGAGGCAGAGAGAGGAATCTGACTATTCTCCAGTTTATTTGACCAAAAATAAAAAATACTGACACACGAGCTGATGACCAGCAGGTGGAGCTGTTCTGCTGCTGCAGTTTAAACACTGCAGAAGAAGAGGTGATGGAAACACACACTGTGTTTCACTCACACTGACACATGATCCTGAACACACACAACCCACGTCCTCACACATCCTCAGATGTCTTTACAAATCCTTATTTGTCCTCACCTGTCATGAGGACAGCCTGTGAACTCTCTTGCTCCTCAGAGGATGAACCCTTCAGATTTGAATGAGTCCATTATGTTTCCTCTGGTGCTTCCTGCAGGACACTACTGTTCACAGTGAAGCTGAGTCACAGTCAGTAAACACCTGGTTCACTATTTACTCTCAGCTGCACTTGAACGCACCATGAAGGAGACTTTTCTCTCTGTGTTGACATGTCAGTTGTTTGTGTGTCTCTGCAGAGACCGGAGGAATCTGTATCGCTCCTCATCCTGCAGAGGAAGGAGCGCCGATCGTTCCAGCGATGGCCATGAGGCCGTTCTTCGGCATCGAGCCGGTTCTCATGGGAGAGAAGGTGAAAACAAATGTTCTTTTAGAAACACAAGAAATGCATCATTCTTCTTCTTTTGTTTGGTTTATTGGTGATGAACCAACATCAAGGTGCATTAGCACCATCTACTGGATCCTCTGTTCTGAGTCCATGGTTCCTCCTCTAGAATATGTCTGGTTCTGTTCGTCCAGATCAAAGACTGTAAATAACAAATCAAAGACTAAATAAACAACTAAGACTGTAAATAAAGACCAATCATTCTATATTCACAAATGAGTCGACTTGACGTGGGTTGACAGCCGCCAATAAACTGAACAGAAGAAAAAGAAGAAACAAACTTTCCTGCCAATAAACCAAACTGATCAGAAACAAACAAACATCAGTGAGATAAGAACGACCTGAAATGACAGAAACATCTTTACAAACATTTATTTAACGTCTACTTTGATAATTTAGTTTGGTCCATGTCTCACCTGCTAACATGGAGGAGGAGGGTTTATGGCCTATACTGCAGCCAGACACCAGGGGGCGATGTAGATGCTTTTGGCTTCACTTAAGTGGAACCATTATGTCGTCCGTCTTTATTTGCAGTCGGGTTTAGACTAAAACAACCACATGGTTTTCAAATAAAATGAAACCAGCAGCGTTTTGGTACATCAGGCGTAACCATAGCAACAGTGATGAATCTGTGTGGATGAAGTCACCGCACCAGGGGCCCTCGACTCTGTGGGGCCGCGGAGCCTGTGCCCAGTTTAATAAAAAATATAAATAAAAACTTGAATACGTGAAATCAAACCAATAAAAACCTAAAATCTGACTTTAGATTAAAAAAAGTTCAAGGACAATCTCTCCTCCAATCAGCTTCAGATCTGATCTCCTATCAGTCCCTGCATCTCGTTAACCCCACTTGACCTTTAGATGTGAGAGGCCAAACGAGCCTTCGAGTGCCTGGTCTCTCTCTCTCTTTAATCTTTCAATTAAAAGCAACAGCATCTGTTTTCTTTGATTACCAGACTTTCAGACGTGTTGGATGAAGCCACAGATTCATTATCCGCTCGTTTCCAGTTTCCCTCCCTGATGTAATCTGTCGAGGTTTCATCATCAGTGTAGATTAGATTAGATTAGACCTCAGTTTCCTCGTCAGAGGAGACGAGGGCAAAGGTCACTTTCTCTCAAATCCTCTCACACAAACTACAAATTAACACAAACTGAGTC